>JAHZNA010000348.1:0-15759 GCA_027743935.1 Sinodicranocentrus sp. ZH6
AAGGATTTGGAAAGGGATGCTTCTTTTGTTAGCTTATTGAAAAATTGAGTTTCCCTAATCCTTAGCCCTCTGGTAGCTGGTAACTGGAACAACAAAGCCAAATGGGAGACTGACGGAATCGATTGCAAAACTTTTATCGGGAAACACAAAAATAATTTAGATAAAAGTTAAAACCATACAGCCTTTTTGTGACAGGCATTCTGTTTCAAACTTTCTCGCTTGAAACCATTTCATTATATATTTCTCATGTATTATGCAATTGACAACCACTCTCGTTTAATCTCTTTAAAAAGCTGACGCCATGAGAAGCAAACAAATACCTAACAGCAGTTTAGAGATTCTTTGCTACATTTTCCACAAGCTGCAAATAACATGCAAGATTGTCCCTTGAGTATGCAAAAATAATGTACATCAACATCACTCATCATAAAGTCCTTTTGCCAGGGAAAAGGGAGAATGTTAAGGAAAACGGAAAGCATCAAGGAACGGAACCACCCAGTTGTGTAACTTCACTCTTCCTGAGTTGATTCCTTCTTCCAAGTTACGAAACATTCACATCGTTTCTTTGTCTGACGGGGAAATTATTTCACCATACATAAGCTCCTACTTTTTTCTCAATGTGTCTTATCATCACATCGTTATACCAGCAGCCTTAAAGATACTTGAAACGGTATACAAGTACTATTTTACTTTCTCTTACCAAAACACCATGAAAGTGAGAAGAAACTGGGTGGGTTGGAGACTATAAAATCATATTTTTATGCTTACCATTAATGTCAACAACGTCCGGACCGTATGTCTCATAAAGCTTCCGACGGACGTAAGCGTGTAGTAATTCACATCGTTTCTTTGTCTGACGGGGAAATTATTTCACCATACATAAGCTCCTACTTTTTTCTCAATGTGTCTTATCATCACATCGTTATACCAGTAGCCTTAAAGATGCTTGGAACGGTATATGGTATACATTTTACTTTCTCTTACCAGAACACCATGAAACTGGGTAGGTTGGAGACTATAAAGTCATATTTTTATGCTTACCATTAATGTCAACAACGTCCGGACCGTATGTCTCATAAAGCTTCCGACGGACGTAAGCGTGTAGTTCCAAGTATAGCGGTTTCATCTCCTCAAAAAGACTTCGGATGTCCGACTCAAATGTTGGAGTTTCATATTTGTCTCGCAGTTCATCACCATAGTCTGTATAGTTGTTCACTACTGCAAGCTTATTCTTCAGATCGACATACTACAACATCAAAATAAAGCAACCAAGTGGTAGCAATCATTTTCATTTTTTAGTAATTGCAGTTTGGCTCCTCTTTAAATTTTCAGTCGTATAAAAAAGTACTACTCAGCAAATGTATGTATTTGAAAGGTATATGTATACTCGTATGTAAGCAGCAAGATGTGATGAGAAGCACATTTTGTTTGATGAAATAAAATGAGCAACATTAATACACAGTCCATTTCCTCTGCTAAATCATTTACTTTCTTGATTTCTCCAGCCTGACGTCAGCAATTCTAGTTGATCAATGGGAGAGCCTTTCAGATGAAACGAAATCTTTCCCCGAAAAATGACTACGCGGACAAAATTATTCTCTTGATGATTTTTAAAAAAATTGCAGATAATTATATAAAGGGAATTCTGTGAAGATCCTTTTTATCATTGCCAAAATATTCCGCTGATGTTACAAGCAGTCTCTGATGTTGGCTCTACAGATGCTACAATCGCAATCTTATTAAAGCTCATTCAACAAAAAAAATTATTAAGAAAGGGTTTCCCTATAACTATAACTTGGTCATGGTTTATGGAAAATTTCCACAATCTATTAAGTACCACCAAGAGACCGTTTTCGGTTGCCATAAAGTCTCAATTTGATTTACATACGCAATTTTTAATGATCCAGAAAGACCTCGTGGACTACTTCAATTTCTTCTTGTGCCCGGCTACCTAAACTCTTTCATAGTTTTCGGTCACATGAGCTAATTTCCAGAAAAGATTGAAACGATGATAACGAAGTCAGCATTATATAAAAAATGTCCACGTTTCTCTTTATGACGGTGGAGGTGGAACATTATCCCTTAAGCAATAGCGAAACAGCAATTGGGACCTATCTCAAGTTTTAATGAACATGGAATACCGGCACATAAGATGGGTGAATGATTTTCTCAAAAATGTACAAGTCCATAAGAAGGGCTAACATCTACTGCGCATTTTGATCCGAATTCCACTTTGCTCCAAGGAATATTCTACAGACGAACAAAGTCAACCTGTAAATATGTACATGGAGCAAAATGGTGTGTTATTTTGTGAGTCCCGATGCGTTACACTCCCTCCTCATCTTCCCATATCGAAAACGAGCAACGGACGAACAAACGTATACGTCCACAAACTCTGGTGGAAGCAAAACGGAGGAGGAAGATACGCACATTATGGCATTCATCCCCATTAAAAGTGTACCACTACAAGGGCTTTAATTCTTAATGCCTATAGTATAAAATGTTCATAAAAACCAATACAGTAATATCCTTTTGAGCTGATTTTATCGACCTATTTTATAGCTGCGTATTTCATCCTCGTGGCAATTCAAAATGGACGTTAACGAGACGCTTTCCGGAGGATGGTTGCAAGTCCACAGTTTTTATATATGATTTCCCTTTCCCCTCCAACTTTAATACTAGGGATTCTTATAAGTAAGCAAAATATGAACTCTGGCCGTATATTCGGTTTGGTATCATTGTGTGGTTTCACCACGCTCTAAGGCTAGCTTTCTCTTTCTAAAATACTCTTGATTTCACCAGTGGAGAAAGGTTTTAGGGATTTTAAGTATCCTATTTTTCTAAAAAGCATTATATTATACATTCATAGGGAGGTTCAATGGTTAGGAGAGATATAACTTTTGGATTGTCTTCTCCCTCTTTACTTAGTTAATAGTTTCACGTTTTATTCCTGCAAGTCAGGCTTTACGGTCTGCGGAGAGGACTGTCTGCGTTTGCCTTTTGTGAAAACCCGATCATCTTCAACCACCTCTGGAATTTCCTAAATTCCTTTGGCTTTCTTGGAAGTTTCATTCCCTCGGAATTTTTTCCTTATTACGAATCAAACTCATTCTAGTAATTTCACTGAAGTGAAATAAGCAAACGACCCTCTTGTCTTGCGCCGAGGGAAAGTTCACCCAACCGTAAGCATTTAGAGTGTGCAATCTGCGCTAACTGTACGGTACGAAGATCAAATGACTTGACGCGACCAACAGTTTATGGCCCATGTACGGAAAATAATCATTTCTACTAAAATTCTTATAAAATTCTCACAACGTCATCACATTAAAGTTAATAGCGGTAAGGGAAAGGGATGAAATGAAAATAGCGTTAGTGCTTCATTGACTGCCTACGATGACGATGTTGAATTGGTTGAAAAAATACTTCCGACTAAAATAATGAATTTGGCTATACTAATGTGAATTCCTTGTTATCCCTACAGTACACTGTTAATGTGTAATATATTTGTCAGTTACTTAAATTAATCAACTCATGGAAATGCTGTTATCGGGTTAGCCTGTTTGTGTCACTCCCACGCTAAATTCAATGTGTCACAAATGCAATAATACCCAGTTTGTTGAATGAAGCAAATGTTTCCCCAGCTTAATTTGCTAATTCAATTAACCTTTCCATATTATTCCACTTCTCTTATGACAGTTTCATTACTTTAATAATTCATCCAAACTAGCAAGGCCAAACAACCCTCCTTTGATTCATGAGTTGCTGATGCGTAATTATGTCTTTAGTGCAGGAAAAATACTAATAAAATGTATTCTCAGATTGAGCACTATTTTCCTCTATTTCAATGCTGAAAGAAGGATGAAACTAGGGGAAAACTCGAGCCTTTGAAGAACTTGAAGAGAACATCAACAGAAAACAGACACGCCACAATTAATGAATAAACTCTGTGATCTCAAATCTCTCCTTGGGACAATAACGGTCATCTGGCAACACACGCCCAGGAATACTTTACCCCGTGCTGTGCATCTCGTAACCTCGAAATTCCATTAGAGAGAGAGAGATTCTAAACTAGAGAAAAATAAAGATAGCTTTATGTCATTTGGAAAGGACAAAAAGGAGAGATGAAGTTGATGACATATTATGAGCTAACTTGGCGTTTTACTACTATGGAGAACTAGTCCGATTGTGAATTGAGAGCTAAAACCGAGATCCAGAAAAGAGAGTTGATTATGATAGCATATCTCACAACTGAAGGACAACCTAACTTTGGGATTATACAGCTTTTTAGTTGAAAAGCAGCTTCATTTAGAAATTCGAATAGGCCGTAATAGCGAACCGAGTGAAGGACGAGAAGAGCCATTTCATGTGTACGATGATCATTATTATCAACAGAGAAAAGTATTTCACTCGGAGCATTACTATTGGACCAATAAATCGCAGATAGAGCAGCTTTCCTTCATCAAGTCTCTAGCACAAAGCATACTGAACAAGTCTTGCAAAACCGAACAATCCAATTAAGTCTCGGATATATAAAACGGGGACAGTCATGAAAACCGCAGATTCGGCTGTTAATGATGGAATCCAATGTCCATAAAGTAGGCCTAACGATCATTCCCTGAGAGAGAAATTTTACAGAGAAAATAAACAGACAACTAGAGCCAAGGAACTTCCCGTCAGTTAGGAACACGCCAACAAACTGAAATGTAATGAAGACCACCAGAGGAAGAGAAGGAACAATATATGTATAGCGAATTCTAACGTAAAACATTCAGCTTTGATATCTATATAATAAGAAGGATATATATATAGGACGAGGAGCTAAATCAAATCAAAGTCCGAGTCGGACGTATGGACGGACGTGAAGAAAGGATGTCCATAATATTACATTATGCAGAAATGTGCCAACCTCTCAAAGTGGAAAACAGAGAACAAGAGGAGAAAGGGAGACAAGCACCAACGGCCATATCAACATATCATTTCATTTCCATGTCAGCCACCACCCCAACGTATCTTTTCCCATTTATTGTATAAAAAGTCGAGGGAGCTCAAACTCAGCTCTTTAACTTTACTTCACTTACTTTCCTCTCTTTCATATTACCCCTCACATTTTACTCCGCTCCACTGGAGTTGTGTGCTATTTGAGCTTACTACTTGTCTATTTAAGACTTGCCACTCATCTTTCCAGTAATTTGGCAAGTTCTGACATTTAGGTCATTCATGACTGGATGAGCGAAGTAAGAGGACGTCGGACGTACCAATATGTGGGCTTGTAAGGAAAAGTAGTTTTGTGGATAAAGGCCGATATATGCATTCTAGCTCGGCTAAAAACCAACCTCTCGTTTGCTCTTCTATTTATGAGAAATGAAATGAGCAAAGTAGGGATCTTTCCCAGTTTGACATGAGATGAGAGAAAGTCAAGTAGTCTTCTTTTGAAGTTACATGCTGTGAGACCGACTCATACTGGAAGAGTAAAAGGAGACTGGGATGAAGCATGTAAAATGGATAGATGGGTGAATGAGAAATATGCTCATTTTCATTTCAAAGCCTTCAAAAAGTTTCTCCCAGGATGAGTAAGAGGTTTGTCCTGGAATTCGTATTGGTTATGTTCAAGTCTCCAAGTAAACGTTGTGGTAAGCTTGTAAAAGTGAACTACACTTTTAGCAGGTTGAGTTGCGAGTACTTTCGACAAAAGCAAATAGTTTGCGTGTGCAACAGTCCAGCTGGAGAAATGCAAAGAGAACGATTACGGAAACGAGTGCCATGTCAATATTCTGAAGCAAACTGAGAGTTTAGCTGGAGAGATTCTTAATTTTCTTTCAACCTGCCAGTCACTTTTATTAATGCTGACGTGCTTGCACAAAGAAAGCGTTGTCTTGCATGTTATATTCGAATTTGTGATCTCCGGGGTGCTCATTGCCATTCAGTTGGAAAAACGCTTGTGAAACTAATGGACAAGTGCAATGATTTTCTTCATTCTTACAAAAATATAGGGAAGTCATGCAAATGTGAAGCCATGCACATGTTAAGTTTGTAAATACCAAATAATGGACTAATTAACTGCTTTTAGTACAATTATGCCATTCTTGGGTGGTGGGTTGAGCAATATACACCTTTAAATATCTATAGCAGTCATTTATATTCTTTAACTTGAGTTTGATTTATAAAAAAATGCAAAGTCATAGCATTGCACATAACACTTACTTGAAGAAAAAGAGGTTTGATTTTCCGCGCTACGTTTGTCCTCCATCCTTGCCACGCCCACAGTAACTCACTAGAATTCCTTGATTCACCCATTACTTCAGTCAGTCCTGGTTCCAGATAGAGACATTCCTCGCTGCCATTTACAGTACGGCAAACTTTACCCTAAAATCCCACAACATAAATTCGTTTAAATTTCCAAGTGGCAAAGATCAAACTGGAAGGTTCCAGTGTGAACCAGTTCGTCTTAAATTATATTCCAATGTATCTCTCATAAATTAGCTTTAAATCTGGATAAACGTTTTGTAGATAAACATTTTTGATTTATATCCCAATTTATGAAACTTGAATACTCCACTAATTTTAAAGGCTCATCCAACAAACAAAATCTTCGGAGTTGCTTCTTTTCTTCAAAACACGTAGTAAAGTAAAGGACCACAAATGAAGTTGAACATGACAGATCATAAATCACAAAATATTGTTTTCATCTGCAAAGACAACGTCGCATTATGTATAGGTACGACACATACAAGTCCAAAACCGCTTATCTTTTATCCCTCTCTTCTATTCGTAGTTTAGGTATCAATACAAAAATAACTCGCGCAATTCACATACATATATAACCATCATATTGTTGATTTCACAAACATGTTGACTCTACTTTCGTGGAAAAGTATCACAAAGAAACTTTGTAAGTATTCAATATTTCCTCCAGCAAACATTCGCCGTTACTTCTTCTTAAAGTAGAAAAAGTTAGTAGACTGTAAGAAATCCAAGTACGAAGAAAAGAATGATGGACTTGTTCAGATTTATTGAAGAAATAACCCGTTTGACTGCCGGCAGTCAGGCAGACGACGAACAAACTGTTTTTTTCCCTGATAGCCCTCACAAAAGAGAAATTATGATCATGACTTGGTAAATGTCAAACAAGGTCATTTTGTTAAGCACTATTACTATAACTATTGCCGCTTTCTACTTGACTGTCACAGAAAACAACCTCCTAACAGTATAAGATCACTCAAGTGAATGCTATATTGCATGTAAAAATCCTCTTGTCAACTTGATATACTCAATTTTACCTTTAGAAACTTCATAGGAGAAAGCATTTTGTACAGAGGAAATGGTAACGGTACGAAGCTCAAGTATGACGAAAGGAAAGGGGGAAATATTTGCATAAAAGCAAATTGTAAGAAAGTAAGAAATAAAAAAAAATGTCGACAAGATCTTAAGGGGATTTCACGTGAACGTAATGCATACACTTTCTTGTATTATAACGAAATGATGATGATTTGACGATAGAATGATGGCATTTGTTTGCAAGGAATTGTCCAACTTTTTATACTGCACGGTTTTCATGTAAAACTTGTACACATGAGGAAATACGTAAATAAAAAAAAGTTTTTCTTCTTCTACTTTCTTTAGAATTATATTTGCATTGTAGAATTTTACAAGAGAAGATTTGAGTAACTTGAGGGTTATGCATGTTGAAATATAGAGTAAATATAAAAACACGCTATGGAAAGATAACAGAGGGAGATACATTACCTCACCATAAATTTGTCCCATTTGTGAAATGATAGAGCTGAGGTTTTTCATTTCCTCATCTGACAGTGACTTCGCTCCAACTTTACTAAGTTGTCTTGCGATGTCGGCTGTGAAGTTTGTTGCGTCAAACTGGGTTGCTGTCTCGAACGCAGCTGCATTGAATTCCCCGAGAGCAAGTCCTGCCGCAATCTGTCATTTCGAGGGAGAGAGGGAAGACAAGTTTTTGAAGTCTGTTTAAAACTTATGTACGAGCAGCAGAAGCTTTGAGAATATATTTCGAAATCATAAATTCCCGTAACATTTGTGACATACACGAAAGGGCTTAACATAAGGAGCAAAGTACAAGCGTGGCAGAGTCAGGTCACATCTTATTCAAATTAGAGAGTAACTCAAGCATACAGAGAACGGCTTGGTTTACAAAATATTACTCACTTTGAGAATAGCATTATGCACAAGGGAAAGTAAAGAAGCAGAAGAGGAGGATACACAAACTCTAACACACCTTGTTGCTTCACCTCAAGCAAGAATTTTTTCGCCAGAAGTGTCTTGAATAAATGAAAAAATAATGATTTTCCATCTTCAAAGGCTCCTAGTTCAACAAAATCTTCAAAGACAATGCTCCATCTGAAGGTATATTTTTATTTGACCGATATTTGGATAAATGCTTATAATAAGCTCAATTCTTCGAAGTAATAGAGGGAAAAGTTTGTTGTTGCCATTTTTGCACCTCACCACTATAGCTAACCACTGAGCTTCTACGTTAGTGAAAATCATGATGCAAACGAAGCGTTTACTTTTACCCTATGGGTAATAGGTATAATCTAGTGTTTCCCGTGTTTCCCTCACACCCACGATGTATATCGGATTATACTTGGGAAAGGAAAAGAGAGCAAAGAAGTCGGTGAAGTGGAGAAAATAAACTTTATGGAGGAACTTTTGATGTGTGATTTTAGCCATCCCTTCCTCCACACTGTTTCCTTCACGCTCTCTAGAAAAACGTTTGAATACATTTGCCTGCTAAAAGTTGTGTGTTTCTTTTGGAGCGGAGAAAAAATGAATGTATTTGTGCTCCATTCAGCGTCACCCTAAAAAGTCAGATTTATTTACGAAGCAAACATTGAAATCACATACTTCCTGTTCTCTTTGTCGTTTTTTAAACGAAATGCGACTCTGCTCACGAAGCAAAACAGCGGATTGTCATCATCTCTTATACGTGAAATGAGAAAGTAAGCAAATGAAATGAATACAAAGTCAACAGAAAAGAAAGGAAAGGAATGTCAGATGGATTATACCAAGTAGAAAATAGCAAACGACAGATGAGAGACTAAAGAGAGAGAGAGAACACAAAAAATCAATCTATACGAAACAGCGAGCTTGTGTTACAAAGACATACGAGAAATAAAAACCTTTTCTATCGTGAAAGCTTCCCTGGCGTAAATGTATAAAAATGACACTACAGATTAAATATGATGATGGGCGCTGGAAGGAAAGTGGAAAAGGCTGTGCAATCCAAAAAATATGTGATGGTTTCACTTTTCTCCCACTTTTAAACCCTCATGCTTGCCTGGTATTTTTACCCATTCATTTCATTTTATTCCAAATAATTGTGCAATTATAAGTTTCGTGAGACTTTCAACGTTTGGCTTATAATTATAGATGGAGCTGCGCTAATTCTTGGAAACGTGATGCGACAAGGATATATACTTTTAAAATACGAAGTAACTGTATTTGTTCCATATCAAACGTGACAATTTGTGTGATGATGCATGTAGGGATTTTCATATTATATAGACGATTCTCGTTATTTTCAGATCCTGTGCGAGAAGCCACTCTGTTATCTTGCATGCTTGCTATCTTTTCCCAACTGCAATGTTACAAGGTTGAACAAATTTGGAAAACTTTTCAATCCGTTTGATGGCTAAAAGCAGGTCAAAAACGTCACACGGACATGACCATCTAGCATGATATTGATATGTCACATGGGCCCAGAACGCGACCAGTTAACCGTGTAAAAATCGGTGGAAAAGGTTTGAGCATTCTAGCGTGTGCAGATGGGAACTTGAAATTAGCAGGACCACTAAAATGAAATGGGGATGTTATGTAAACGAGAAAACTTTCAGTTGAGTTTCGATCTATCCAGATTTGAAAATGAATGACACTTGGGAAATTGCAAAAGACTCATAATTTGCTAGTGCATTGAATATGTATGAAACTTAGGTAATGAATTAATGACAGACAGACATGAGATCTCAATTTTGTCTCAGCACAATGGCGTAAAGGACGGGAATAGACGCATTCACAAAAATCTGTGAGTATAGATAACATGCTTGCTAGAAGGATTAAGCCTGATATCGGGATAAATAGCGCTAAGCAAACAAACTCCCATGAATAATACATGAATTGTTGAGAATGAGCAAGTGATTTCAAAATAAACTTTTAGATAATGCATTTACGGATTCATCAGCATTTTCTTGTGTGAGGTTGGTGTTATATTTCCAATCAGCTACTACATAAAGATTAGTCAATCCCTCCAGGTCATCGTTGTACTTTACGAGGAAAGCTTTGGCTTCTTCTTCATTTTTATTATCCCCCTGTGCACTACAGTAGATGAAAAATATAAAATCGTATAGTGTTCTATTTTAGTTTAACATAATAAGCTCCCTATAATTTTGGGCTTTGATTGCTGACAATAATGAGGTATGTGATTCTAAAAAAATATTATTATAGGAAATAGAAGTGGAAAATAATATAACCAAGATGAGCTACGTATTATAAGATTCTAATTCGAACCATAACTGTAGAATTGCATTTTTAACAGAGTTAACTCCCCAATCGCACATAGTATAATATGTATATTACGTATATCGTTACTTCAAAATGTGTAATCTATATCTGTGACTAACCTCCTGAAGCATATTATTATTAGCTGGATTTCGTAAGAATCTCTATAAACTTTGAACAATGCTCTAACTTTCTTTTCTTTCGTAGATTATGCTACTTATTTTATCCTTTGAGATGCTTTTTAGAAATTGTTCTCATTTTTATCTCTTGTCACGCTAAATTGATCTCATAACTCCTGAAAGGTCATGAACCTTAGATTTAAGGGATTTCAAGGAGTAAAACTGGAGAGCATTTGGACAAAAACAATCTTCATCAGTATACCTACCATACCTACATCTTGTACTTTTATCTTAACTTCATATAAAGTAAATCGCAAGAATAAAAAAATACAGTCGTACTAGAGCAAAGAACTAAGCTCTTTATTCTAGACTGTCGGAAGAAAGTTAGCTGGTAAACGGGAAAATGAAAGGAAGAAAAACTTTTCATAACTCTCACAAGTCTACTCTTTCTACTCACATTCAACCTCTTATTATAATACAAAGGAGTGAGCCAAGTTGTCATGTTCTTCATCAGATTAGAAAGAAAACAATGTCTATAACCCTTTCAACTTATTTTTCTCTTGATGAGCTGCGAGATTGTACTATGAAGGGATATTTTTGTGACAAAGTTGTCCCCCTTTGGATTACAAATTACGATTACAATCTCAGATTCACAAAGCGATGAGGTGATGAAGTTGAAAAACTTGAAATCGTGCCTAATTCCCTACACCATAGTTATAGTGACAAAGTTGTCCCCCTTTGGATTACAAATTACGATTACAATCTCAGATTCACAAAGCGATGAGGTGATGAAGTTGAAAAACTTGAAATCGTGCCTAATTCCCTACACCATATTATCGTATGCTGCTTGAGAGTCATGTGCGCTTAAAAATGCATTCACTAAATGAACCATATATAAATAAACACTAAAGTCCCATTGCCTGGCTACTTGTTATATCTCATCAAGATATCGTGATTCAGATCAAAATCCATGTTTAAAGACCATTTAGTATTGTAAATCGAACAATCACTATTAACACAATTCATATTTGCAGTATCCGCCAATGACAGACAAAAACAGTATATTAAGTGAGTTTCCTCAGTTTCCAGAAACTTACCGCCTACTAACAGCATTCGCGGAACTAAGGAGTGCTAAAAAAATAAAAGCACAGCACTGCAAAATTTTGTAACTCCCCATGTTGGAATCCTGTAATGGAATCCCTATACAAAAAATATTTGACTTTTAGGAGCTTCTGTTAAATGTTCGCGTGCTCAAGATTAATTAAACCACAGTAATGGAAAACAATGCGTGTGCTACGTTACTCCGACTAATCAGCTACCACACTTCACTATAAATAAAACATTTACTGATAGGACGCCTGCTTGTTGACAATACTCAAGACTCAATGCACTTAACTGTTCAGAGTTTAACTCATCGATAGTAAATCCGAGGCGAGACTGTGATTAGGTAAAGTCAGTCATGTCAACGTTATCAGAGTTTTAATGGGAAATGCATGAGGACCGACTGAGTTTAAATGCCGTATTTGCTCTTAACATTCGCTCAGTCAGTATCGTTCTTATGCATAACTCAACACTCAACACTCAACAAATTCAATGGACTCTTGTTCATATGTTGTACAGAAAAGGGGAGGCTATTCAAATAACTGTTTAGAGCAAATCTGGTTTGTGTTGATGATGGCGCAAAACTGAAATTACTGTATTTCGCATGAGACACTTTGAAAAGCAAGTTAGGCAAAACAAGATTGTGTATTTTTTTGATTTTCTAAGTTGAAAAAAAAACTATTTATCCAAGTTACTTCATAAGTCACAATAAATGAACATGAATTAAACTGGTTGAGAAGTTAATCTTAGTTGCAAAATGTTTGAATTTGACAATTTTTTATACTTTGGTCATCAGTGCTCATCCAACCTTTAAGTGGCCTATACGTCATACGTCGAAAAATCTTTTAAATATAGCAAATTAGCAAACACTGAGTGGAAGGGACCGGTTGAATATTTTTCCTTTAAAGTAGATCATCTGTAAAACCTGCTATTTATGCTGAAACATAAATTCGCTGACTCTGTTATCATATCCTTTATCAGATTTGATTAAGCCTAAAGTGGCTCATTGTAAGTTAACGTGTTTTCTGTCAACTTTCATCAACGTCAATTACCCTCATTCCCAGATAAGATTTGATTAAACACTCAGCCACATCTGTCTGAAATTCCCAGAGATGTTGACAATCCGAGTCTTCGAAGAACTACTTTTGGTGGTAATTTATACTCGACATCCTTCACAGGATTTTCCTTAATCACTGTAATCTCTGCACTTTGAATACATCTGCTTTATTTTTATTCAAACGACGGTTCATAGTCATCTTCTCGTGGAAAAATATTTTCCAGGAATTACCAGCAATGGATGAAAAGTTACTAAAAATTATCATGAATAATACAATCAGCCATTATATCATAGCCAGATCAGTTGCAGACGTTGAGCATGTGTAGATCTGAAAAATTCGAGGAGTCTAAGTGGGTTACTAACATACAGCGAGAGAAACATGATAGAATAGGATTACTTCTGGTGCAAAATCAAGCCCCAACTCTGGGAAAATAGACCTACAAACTCGTTAAGCGTGCACACCTCTCCATACGCATCAGAAAACTGACGAGCATCAACAATTCGAATAAAAGGATTCCGTATGGCGAGACATTTCGCGAGATAAAGAGATCATCTATCACTGCCAGCGTGTGTTGACACTCACAAATTAAACGCTCCCTAACCCTTATCTCCAAGTCATGTCACACAATCACAATTCGTTACATTTCTCGTCACTTCACTGCTACAATTCTTAAACGTATAACAGCATAATACTCCAATGTGTGTGACTTTTGGCTGCTTTGTCTTCACACCAAAGATTGGCTGAAATGATCAGCTCTGCTACACAATGAGAGCAATCATGATTCATTATACACAAGATTGCAGCCAGGGATGCATTATGGATTCATTTGTAATCCTACCTTGTCCCCGATTGCTGGATCACATCACCTCAAAACATTCCATCATCATACACAACTCTGTGAATTTCCCAAAACAACATCCGCAATGTAAACTCTTCTAGTGTCAACTTTGCAAATGACGATATACAATTCCAATTTCGGTTTTTATCCCCTCTAATATAAGAATTCATTTTTGTACTATCTTGACTGGAGCAGGACAATTTTCTGTGTATAATAAAATGATAAGAAAAAATACTCCGCGTTTGCATTCATATGGATTGTCCAGGATCATTGTCACTGTTTCTTTCCCCTTTCATGATCCTTTCGGGAGAATTCATCCTGCTGTATTTTGTTGCTCACGTCCAAAAGTAAAAGTGGGTTGAGAGAGAGAGAGAGAGGCATGTAGCAGTGTAGCAGGAATATTTCTCAACTGCGCTTCTTTCCAAATGTGAACGAATATATGAATAAAATGTAAGATTTTATATCCTATACTCGACTCCTCCATTATGTACCGCACACTCTGCAGCTCGTAAGAGATTCGATTGTAAATTTATTGCAAAGTCGATTTTCGCTACCAAGTCTGGGTTTATGTGTGAATAGGAGTTGACAACCTTTCGCATACCTCCTTAAGTACACTGTCCTCTTTTATTTACGAAATTGTCATATATACCTATGTTCTTAATACTATATATCCATTCGTGGTCACATTGATGCGTTTCTCCCAACTCTCTCGGTTTTTCTCCAGAATGCAATTTTTTATTCAGGATTATTCTCAGGCCAAAAAGAAGTGTCACAAAAGGGGAAGGTCGATCTTGTCTATTACTGTGAATGGAAAATGTATCGTAAAAACTTGGAACACCATTACTTTCCGAATAAAAAATCCTTTCCTTTTGTATGTTTTTTCTTGAGTGGTGAGAAAAATGCATTATCATAATAAAACGGAACAGTGACGTAAAACAAGTCAACTGCTTGAAAAAGAGTAAAGGGTGGATACATTCAATTCAATTCTTCACATTTTTTTTCAATCATTCAGGATTTTGTGGAAGGACCACGCGTGTTATCAGAATCGCAATATTAGCACCCCATCATCAAGCCTTTCGAAATAAATATTTATTTTGATTTTATTCTCCCTCCCCGCCCAATACCACCTCAATACTTAGTAGTCAACATCACCTCTCTCAACTGGGAACGAAGGAAGAACCAAAATTTAATATTGGTGTGGTGATGAGGTCTGGAATAAAAATAAGTAAAATGGGGAGGGAGTGAAAATGAGCTCCACACAGGGAATTTGTCTGCATTTTTTTTCCATTCAACTGCATTGATACACTTTTCTTTCTAGTGGGTAAACTGACGTGAGACACTTATACAAGTTTACTACTCCACTGTTGACACCAACTGATAATGGATGAGTTGCTGTTGTCATTGCCTTAGTTTTGGAGCTTCTACGATGAGGAAACACTTCAATTGTTTGAAGAGGCTCCCCGAACAGATTTTTTCTGTGTTATATACTGTGAAGGAAACTCACCCTGCTGCCACTCCTGATCCACTTTTCGATTCGATGTTGAGACCTGCACCCGAGAAAATAGGATATTTTTAGTTTGGAAAGGGAAAAATGTGACTGCATTCCTCCCAAACATATGGTATGAACCGCCCAGCAGATTCAATCGGCACGTTGAGATTTAAGATTGTCATTTGTTTTGATAGCTTCCCATTTCTTAGGTTAGGTTGTGTGTGCTTGAAGCAGCTCTTGCTCAGGGGGGCATGTTTGTTGAGAAAATTGTAAGAGTCTTGGAAATACGCCGTCTCTGCATTTTATTCCTGTTGCTGTTTCCACTGCCCCTGGAATTGGAATGCAATTCAATCCAAAAAGCCACTATTGGAGTCATTGAAATGATGGGAATTTTTATTAAGAATTCCCAATTCTCCGACTGCATTATACGTTCCAGACATGACTCCCGCAGTGCTGGTTTTGGTTGTGTGGGTCGCTAACTTTTTATTTGTGAATCGTGTCGTACAGCCCTACTTTGCGGAGACATTTCAAATAACCTGTCATTTAATGTAAAAGCCTTGTGGCTCTTTGATCAACTTTGCTGTGAAAAGAGTTTCCCAGAATTTTTATATATATATTGCTAGCATCAAA
>JAHZNA010000349.1:0-53907 GCA_027743935.1 Sinodicranocentrus sp. ZH6
TTTTAGCCGATTATAAGAGCAATTATTATACTATACAAAAAAATACTTAATGTTAAGTGTGTGCATTTTTGTAACACATGAAATAATTCAATTTTATTTTTTTACGATTTAAAAGGACCTAGTTGGATAGAAGTGTTGTCTTTATTTCAAAACTAGTTATAGATAGGTGCATCCAGACATTTCCTCTTTTTTCTTGTGATGCGTCTGTTTTGTGTTTTGAGAAACACTTGCCAAACATGGAAGTTTACCATGTAGTAGACATATTTACAAAATGTCTTGCGTTTACGGTGGCAGTTCTGAAGGAGCAAGTGAGCTTGCATGGTTTTTGAAGCAAATGTATCAATGTCACTTTACACATGTGACCGTTTCAAGAAAAGTAGGCTACGCTCACTTGTTTATTTCCCATCTCTGCCATGATGTCACTGTCACGGCAAGCAGGGAGAAGACAGTAAAAAAACGTATACAATTGAAATGTGAATGAATGCGAACTTGGGCCCAAAGGTCATTTATTTAAGCTAAACAAGCTTTAAAGGGAATGCATAGAAGAGCAATCAAAATATACAATTCAGTCAAAGCACACACATACACACAATATCGTGTTTGTGTCAGCTTTCACATATTCTTTTTTTCTTCTACGTAGGTATAAATAAAATGCATCAGTGGAACTGTTTTCGCAGTTTCATTTTATACACGCTTTAGCCATCCCTCCTCTCCAGTTTAATTCTCCTGCTGATGTGAGTGCCTTCCAGAAAGGATTTGGGTTGACTTTGATTTTTCATTTTGTGCAGCTTGACAGTGTCTCAGCAAAGATGGCAAAATATTTTGTGCTTTTCACCCTCATCACAGCTTGTTCCCTGGTTTTGAAATGGGACATATTCAGTGTGGGAGTTTCAGCTAAACCCTCATCCTTATGTAAGTCACGAAACTTTAATTAAATTGTATTCAAAAAGTTCGTGCCTTCTATTTTTACCCAATTTGTCATGCTTTTATGGGAAACAGTTAAAACTGAAGATTGTCCTCAAGGCGGGTCCTTTCACGATGGTTGCAACTGGTGCTACTGCTTCAAAGCTAGGTATCATTGCACAACTCGGAGATGTGCAAACAGTCGACCTGACGGGAGAAGAAATGGAATAACGGTCTTGGGACAAACTTCGTACAAAATATGAGACTGTTCACTTAATCAAAGTATTTTCTACAAGGGACAAATCATCAACTTTACTATTTATTCTAGAAATAAATATTTATTGACAAATAATTTATGTACATTTATGAATACTTTATAGCCATACAAACTACCAACTACAACAACTTTTGACTCTGTTCCATTAGCAGGAAATGAAGTTGACTTTATAGTCACTGTAATAAACTTTAAGTTTGCATAAAACGCTAAGTTCATAATGTGTCGTATTTGTATGCATACTGTACATTGGGGGTACATATTTTCTATTCTCTATTCTCTCCATAAAAAAGAAACTTCTTGAGAAGTTCCACACACAAAGTGTAGCCGTTGTCGACACAAACTTTCATTTAAACGAAGCGCATAATGAAATCGAGAAAATAGGGAAATGTCCCACCATTAATGTACCTTTTCAAGGTCTCTCGTGCTGCATTTTATCAATTTGAAGTGTGCCTTTGTGGCTTTAAATTAATTGTCTCTAGACGTCGTGTCGCGTCGCACAAATGCAAAGTGCAAACCCTCCCAGCTCCCACATACATTTTCCAAATGCATATTACATCCGAATCAAATATGCACCAGAGAAGTAAAGCGTTCCTTTCATAGCATCAGTGTATTTGCGGTTCCCTGAAAACTCCTCTGAAGGAAGTAACCAGTACAACAATTTTCTTCCCCTTCGGTGAGCAGATGCATTAGTGCTTCTATCCATGGGACCGTTACAGTAAGATAGAGGGAAAGCAAGGAAGGGGACGTGACTCCAGTTGTTGCCACGCTTAAAAATAAGGTAAAACGACCCGTAAGGCAAGGGTGAAAAAGTTTCATTAAAGTCACAGGAAAACGAAATCTCACGAGTAAAAACAAACACACCATAAGCATATCTCTGAAAAGTCCGCATATTTCCTTGTGTACAACTCAACCAGCATGCTTGCTTTTCCTGATGATAAAAAACTCTACTGACTACCTCTTCTCTCGCTTGTTTTAATTATCAAAGTCTACCTTTTTCCTCACTTTTACTTACTTTCCCTCTTCCTTCCTTTTTATAATAGGAGAGAACGGCTCACATGTTAAGGTATGCAAATTAACTGAGTTTTATGAATAGCGTCGTTCATTCTCAGAGAAGACGGCTGCTGTATAAAACACACTTTCACTTTCTCCCTCTTTTACTCTCCAGATGGTTTTTCTAACTCCTTTTCCTCTCCTGTCCTCCCGTACATATGTACAAACTAACTATTAGCTGGTGTATGTGGTGAGAAGAAAATGTAAATACGGTGTGTTATGTTTCCGTTCCTCATTTTCACGACGACCCACACACCCGCTCACATGCTGCTCCTTTAATCTCCTTGAATTTATTTAACAAACGCTCCTAATGATCATTTGGAGAGAAAAAAATTCAGCTTGTATTTTCATTCCACTCGAGAGACCGAGCGTGAGTCACTTTTTCCCTTTTGATGTGAAATTATGCACACCATCCTTTTATTTAAATATAACGAAGGAAAGGGAAAAAACGGAAAGGTTAGGTTTTTCATAACAACAACCCGTGCAGCTCTCAGCTTTCCTCCTGCTGGTGTATCTACAAGTCTAATATATTGTGTGATAGTGAGACGCAGTATGATACCCAATTTCATTTTGCGGAGAAATGCAATCATTGTAAGATAGGTATTCTTCTTCCCTTGAGGAATCTCCTCTGATTAATATTCCTTGCCCGATGAGATTTTTGAGATTATTGAAAAACTTTTTGATTTTATTAAATTTCCTCACTTTGACAGCTAAGAAATTATATGTAGGCTCACCTGTGTAGTGACATCCGTATGCTTCCACCCTCATGCAGACAGTACGAGTGTGAAGGGAGTAGGGGATGAACCGAATCCGGCTTGCGATCACTGGTGGCACAAGCCTCTGGATCACTTCTTTGTACGTGTTCATATTTCCCTGGAGGATCTGCAATAATGAAATCCGTTCCTTGTCATTACTCACCATTACGGAAATGTTATTATTACTTTATATCCTCCCTGTCTAGAGGAGAAGCATGATTAGGAGGATTAGGATTAATGGGACGAAGCTCTTTCTCCATGTATGTATTTCCGAGGTTTCTTGTAGCTAAAGCTTTGCTTCCCTTTCTTACAGAAACATATTTCTTCCTACACAACTTTTCCATCTTGTGAAACGCACACTAGTAGAGATTTTTCTCAATGAATGTGACATTTGAGAAATAGCTAATTTTGAGTTTGTAAGAGTGCTCATCATCTGGCTACGCTTATAATGCAAATTTTTATCATTTATTTTGAAACCAAAATACAAAAAAAAACTTTTGGAACTATATCCCTAGGTATAAGGAAAATTATACTTGGAAAAAATGTGATTGTGTGACATTTTATTACGTTGCAAACATTATATATCATAAAAGGCAAATGTATAACAGGCGGCGTTACTTTAGTGCGTGGCTCACTCACACCAATCTCACCTCTATAAAGTAGGTAACAGTCTAATTTATCACACTTCTTTGCACAGTCCAAGCGTCATCATGCTCTTCTGCATGAATAGCTTCTTCCATATGCTCTATATATTCTACGTAGAATCTAGCCTAGCATGATGATAGAAAATTGCTACAAAAATAGTAGTCCAAAAAAAATTATCCTGACAGAGCTCTTCTCTTTGAAAAATGGCAATGAATATAGTATCATTGCCAATATTCTACGTAGAATCTAGCCTAGCATGATGATAGAAAATTGCTACAAAAATAGTAGTCCAAAAAAAATTATCCTGACAGAGCTCTTCTCTTTGAAAAATGGCAATGAATATAGCATCATTGCCGCACTAGTGTAAATTGGAATTGTAGGCAAATTTCTCAAAAAGCTGTGAGATATTTCTCCACTAGAGTTTTTTCTTAAACTCATTCCACAATATGTTAGGAAAGGAAAAACATACAAGAAAAAAATGTATATATGTCAGAGCAATAAGATTTCTCCACTAGAGTTTTTCTTAAACTCATTCCACAATATGTTAGGAAAGGAAAAACATACAAGAAAAAAATGTATATATGTCAGAGCAATAAGAACAAAACTAAAAAGGTATACGAATGCTTCCTGCTCTACCATTTATGTGAAATCTTGCATAAAAAAGTTTTCCATTCCTGGTGAAAATTTATAGCCTAGACATGTCCCGTTTTTAGCACCGTTATTACAGGCAAGTAGTGTTGTGCGAGCAAGTCTAAATTAACAGCGAGCATGTACCTGCCAGTCGAAATGAATCAGAAACATATAAAAAAATCTGCTGGAAGAGTTAAATTTTTTTTGGTAAACTATAGCCATATGTTTGAATTAAGTTTTGTGTACACACCGACTTGTTCTTTATTTGCTAAGCTTTCCCAGCCTGACTATTATACAATACGCAGTGAGTGCGAAGGGAGAGTCTCCAGTGGAGACTCTTTGTTACCAGGATCCATGATGACATCCAGAGTTCATGAGACGCAAAGCTGGAAAGGGTTTAATAAATGGACTTGATTTGTTTACTTTGTTCAATTCCAATAGACAAGAGCTAGACCATCCAAAATTCAGAGCTCACGGGTGGATCTCTTCTCTCAGCAAAGAAATTAAAATTCATTCATCCTTCCTAATTTATCATTTATTCAGCTATTTGCATGAAAATATGAATCATTTCAATGTTCTTGCGTCACACAGCAAATTCCCGGGTATTGGAAAGAAGCAAACAAAATCCAGATGTGTAATATATTATTGCCATATTCATGATAATATGAATAGAATATGTGTGAATGTTGCGAATGAAACTGCCTCGCTAGCAAAATCAATACAGTTCTGGAATACCACAGAGTTTTATTGAAGAGCTCTGCTCATAACAGTCATCATCAGCTCATGCATGAGCTCACAGACAGTTAATACTATGGACATTTATAGTCATCAAAATGCTCTTAACGTGCACTTTACAAAAGTAGGTCTGGCTCTACCACTCATGCAAACTGAGAGAAGAGAGACACGTTGGAGCACCATTGGATGCGTTGTAATTGAGCTTTAGTGACTCATACCGAGTGTGTAGGTTCACTGAATATTGGAAACTCTGGAATGATACTGCAGTCCTGTGTGATTCGATGCATTTGATGTGATTTCAACAGCTTTTCCTCTATCTTCCCAGCTCCACACTACTGTGTAGTTGTATAAATAATGAAGGAGGATGTTGCGGCTGATATTTTGGTTCCAATAAAGCCCAACAGCGGAGAAAATACATGGTAATGTAATGGAATTATCGTGTAACTTTAGCGGAAAGGAGGGGCTCCTCTCGCTTCTCCGGTTATGAATATTTTTACTTAAACTTAGGCTGGGTTTGCGTATGAGCCTAGGAATGTACAAGCTTGATTGCTTCCACAGAAATCTATGAACCATTCAAGCTGATGATGGTAAAGGGTGTAATTGGACGATTAGGTTCTGTGACTAATTTCTAAGTACATCCGGTCAGAGTAATTGTTTCAGTTTGTAATTCAGATATTTGAATTGTATAACATCATCATGTGAACTCGTTAGAACGTGATGAGCATTTAAACAGGAGGTGATGAAGGTCTGAACGGAGCATTATTACATTATGGCCTAAATTTCTGGTTGGATGAAATTCTAAATGCGATCATTTTCAAGCATAAGTCGAGCAAGAGTTCCATTTACATGGAAATCCAAAGTGAGGTTAAAGGTCAGCTTACCGTACGACCAAGATGATCTTTGTAAGGAACCCAGCGTGACAGAGAATCGCGCCAGTATTCCAGTTGAAACTGTTCCACGTATTCTCTCCCAAGTCCATTTCCAAACCGACCTTGAGTTTCTGTTGAACTGAGACGATACTCTCCAACGAAATCGATTTCCAAATATTCCCTTACTCCAGTTGCGATTTGGCGTTGGGGACACCATGCACCGCCATTGGTTTCAGTACGGACTCTACATATAAATACATAAAATTTATTACACTAAATTAAATTGCAGAATTACATCTTTATTGCTGACTCGTTCATTTGTATTACAAAAAAAACATTAATTGTCACCAAAGTTAAGCGAGTAGGCTGACGAGTTGTATTTAATTGTCAAACAGACTATGCACTGAATGCAGGTTATCAAACCGACCTTGAGTTTCTGTTGAACTGAGACGATACTCTCCAACGAAATCGATTTCCAAATATTCCCTTACTCCAGTTGCGATTTGGCGTTGGGGACACCATGCACCCCCATTGGTTTCAGTACGGACTCTACACATAATTACATAAAATTTATTACACTAACGAAAGTTGCAGTATTATATCTTTGACGGTTGTATCTTAAAATGTATTACAAAAAAACATTAATTGTCACCAAAGTTAAGCGAGTAGGCTGACGAGTTGTATTTAGTTGTCAAACAGACTATGCACTGAATGCAGGTTATCAAGTCGCTGATATTGTCATAACTTGTGCATAATAGTCTGCATTTCTGTCGTGCAACTTTTCGAACTCAGTTTATCGAATAAAAACAGTTGCCTTTTGCCTTACATTTTAACATGAAACCCTGTCACTACTAATGATAGTACTCCCTGGCACCACAAGATATTACCGAATCAGTAAAACACGACATATTTATGAACTGAAACTAGCAAAAATTTCGAATAAAGTTTAATGTTACAAAGTGGTGCACAAATTTTTCCCAAACACCCTCTCATTTTTTCTGAGTTTTCCAAAGTTTCCCAGTGAAAGCAACTGTGGAAACTTTTTTATGGTTGAAAGTACTGCCATCGACACCCTCCATCATGCAGGTAATGGTAATAGTGTTACAAGACTTTTTATCGCTATTCCGATGACTGTCTTTATGCAATAACAATAGCCAACTCTCTGTCCATGACTTGACATATCCAGTTTTGTGAGAAAAGGGCGAGTTCCTTTCTCTCCTTGCATTATAGAGAAGCTCCATGTTCCGGTAGAAAGTTCGCTCTTACTTCCTGGTTTACTTTCTTCTAATGGAATATGAAGCACCATACGTTATAGCCACGTTATTGACCACGGTCACTCTCTATTTCCCACTTTAACAATACTTTTTCGTTTTTTGAGGGGAAAGACTAGCTGAATAAGTAAATATGTTTAGCCTCCGTTGGAACATATTTCTACAACGTATGTTTCTCCCTTTGTGGTGCATATGGTTTCAGGGGGGAATGGCTAGAAAATTGGGAAATATATGGGCCATGAGCTCATTCTCTTCGTTCATCCGAAGGGAAAGAGTAGTGAAGAGAGGAGAAAGGGGTCATTGTGCCATATCATCATTTCATATCATCCCATGCCAGACGCAGCCAGCCGAGCTGAAGCATTATTCACTTTTGTGTTGGAGGGGATGCGTAAGAGTGTGTGCCTGCCTATACGTGGTTCCCAACAAGATGAATGCCACTACAAGCTTGCTTTCCTTGGATAAAGTCTCATATTTGCGAACAATCCCTTTTCTCCTTCTCCTCATCCACTTTTGACTTTACCAGTTTCCTGTCTCCACTCTTCGTTGAGTCGTCGTCACACACTGCCATTGAGGGTGATGGGTTGGGTGGCTACGTTTTCCAGGAGTCAAACTCGAGTTACCCTCTTCGTGCCTTATTTCTAGATCCATATAAGTCCCACTTATTTACAAGAGCTTTATCTCAGAATATAATCTATTGTAAGACGGAACCTGGAGAGCTCCTGCTTCATAACACACATTGTTGTATAAATACATAAAGGAGAAAATCCAGGGCACAGCTATTTTCCTCGAAGGAGAGGTTGAGCTGAGAACAGAAGCCGAACAACGGTCAATTTCCCCCAAAATCAAATCACCAATTGTCACCCACACTGCAGGATGCAGACTTAGGGCGAAGTTTACTAAGAATGAAAAAGGGTCGCAACGTGTTGAATGAAACGAGAGATTTGAAATATGGCAGTGTCTTGGAACTGATAAGTAAGTGGAAGGAAGTAGGCAGGAGAGAAAAAGGAAACGTAAAGTGAAAGCATTCATTATAAATATGTCAGCTAGGGTGTAACTAGCACACAGAAAGAAATATACAAAGAGGGAAAAGTTTAAGAGATGTGCCACGATCCCCGTCTGCCTTTTCATAAGTTTTCTCTCTCCCTTGTCATATTATCTGGGAAAAGTCCAGACCATAATCATATTTGTCATATAATACTCCCTTTATATCTTGAGAAAAGAGGAAACATGGATTATAACTCTATAAATAGTAGCCCACAGAAGAGGAAACGATTTGATGAAATAAAACAGAAATTGAAACTTGGGTCTTTTCCTTACGCTTGAACAATTTCATCCCAAGAGACTTTTTTCACACTAATAATATTCCAGGATGGATGGTTATTATAGCACTAAAATGAGGTTAATCTAGGTCAATGCCACTAAATATCCTAATGAGTTTATTAGTGGCTAAAGTCCTCAACAATGTTCTCTCTCGTTTTGGTCGGTATGAACGAAAAATAGTTGTGCTCATGCTATGCTATGCTAGTTAAGATCCAGCTGGTTTTCTCAAGTCCTGAGTGGAAAAGTAGCTGGAAGATATAAGTTTTTTGCCACTGTTTTCAACAACTTTTTATCTGCAAAACTTTCCAGTCCTCGAGTTGCTTTGCTTTCGAGGGAGTTTTCAAGAGTGATTTTGATTTAATCAATGATAACTTGATTATCAACGTTACTCAAGGCAAAGTATAACTTTTGGAGAAGGAGGAGTACTAGAAACAAGAGGGTTGGAAGAATTGTTATTGCTTATTATACAGAGACAGCTCTCGTGAGTGAGTCCAAACGAATAAGAATTGCTAAGCAGTGATCCAAGACTGAACTTGTTATCAGTTATCGAGGTATGTATATGACTGGAATGCTCGTTCCATTTTCTTGTGTATTACACACTTAAATTGTAAATAAAGATTGTCAAGAGAAAGTAGACAGCTGCTTTTGGCAACTGTTACGTTTTTGCCCTTTTGTTTATATCGAAGAGGGGAGGAACAAGCAGGCAACATCTGAAACCGCCTACTTGTTGTTATACAGCTTTAAGACTCCTTTTAAAGAGATCGGATGACTTCCAGGAGACAAACTGTCTTCGATTTGTACCGCGCTCTGGATGCCAAGGAATGAGGTCGTAGTATTTGAAAAGTTTAAAAATAAAACCTTTTTTTACTTAAAGCTTGAAAGCAAAGGGAGGGAAAGGCTTTTAACACACTTCCATAATAGGAATGTTTTCAAAGAGATTTAATACGTGGGTTGGTCATGGAAAATATGAAAATGGATATGTAGCTTTCAGATTTTCATGGTTTGTTGAGAAAATTTTTACTCTTCTTTGTAGTGCTTTCAAGCTTCTCTTGTGCATTTGAATAAACTTGCATTAATTAAAAGGATGTAGAGAAGTACTTAAGCTTACAAATTAACTGTACTGTGAGTTGAAAAAGGCTAATTAATGACCTTTGATGTAGCATCTGAAAAAAAGTTAGCAAAACTGTCAAAGCCTGGATGAAACTGAAAAAGTTTGTACATGCAGTTGTACGTAATAACATTTGAGCTTATTGGTGCATTAAAATTAATTATTTAAAAATATCATGCTTTAAAATAAACTTAAATGAGGAAGTAGTTTAGCAAACATTACAATATACCAGTTATTACTGGTGAATGTAGGTAATTTTCAAGGAAGCTTAATTATTTTCAGCAGTCTTTCCCCATTACTTTTTTGTCTTTATTGCTGCAACAAATATTTCCTTTCACAATATCCTAGATTAGTTTGTGGTTTACTTTTCCACGTTAAATAGTCTACAAACAAGTTTATTATATTTATGTCAGTGACGATAGTATGGCATGATGTTAATGGATCATTAAATAAGCAACGTTTTAAGTATCCCGGAAAATGCATAAACATAATATGTATCATGCATGTGACTAACACTTCAGTCACGTTGAGTTCAAAGAACAAACTGGCTGATCAAATTTTATTTTGTGATGCGTCCGTCTGCATCACAACTCCCTTTGCAGCAATTTAATCATCATCATCATGTTCATCCTATGTATTTGTCATTATCTCTTAATTGGTATTTACTTCTCCGCCCCTCCTTATGTTGAAACAAGCCGACACAATTTTTGCTCACAGTTAAAGTAAAATGCTTCATCCATTATTTCACTCTAGGTCGTTGGCCAAGGAAAATATTAACTTTTATGACCACAACGATATTATGTCATTTTGCTGACGGTGATCGGTCGTCAAATATTAGCTCCTCTCTAGCAGGAAACTAGAGCATGACGTGCAATTCGTAAAAAAACTACCAAACAAATATTATAAGTATACATATTTATTAACCCACATAAAAACCATATACACCATAATAGGTTTTCATGTTCCAGTTAAACTTTCATTACCATGCAATTAAAATTGGCAAATTCCCAAAGGAGCCTATCACAACGGTATTAGACTGTCAGCCAAAATTCATATGACTACACATTACAGTAGTGTCATGAAACTGCCGGAATCCACTATCAGAACAAGAACATTGGAAAGACACAAGGAAAAAAATGCAACAGAAAAAAATGTACGTATAAAAACCAAAAACCATTCTTTAAACTACAAAACGATCCTTTTAATGCAAACTCACAGCTTTCAGTGTGATACGTATCGCTGTGTGATTTGACTATTTGACATCCAAAAAAACCATCCAAAAGTTGCATGAACCACCACTTTGTATTATGGCTAATATCGGCTATACCATTACATGGGTTATAACCCACACCACAAGCTCATCATCCTCACTCTTTGCATTACGAGTGGATGCTTTAATGTGCATCTGTACTTGAGTCCGGAACGAACCCGTACATCCATTTATGTTTTGGTTATGGCTTTACTACACTGCATCTTCTTGCAGAATATGAGCACTCTCGCTTGTCTAAACTTACAAGGTCATGTCATTCATTCTCTCGATTTTATCGTGGAGGATGGGAGAGCTGCATAGGAACAAAGCTAAGGAATTCTTTTCTCATGTCTACTACCACTATCTACTTCCATGCAAGATGAGTTTCTTTTCTGGCCATGAATGCTGGTCCCGATCAAACTTTTGGAGAATTTCACACAAGTACTAAGGAAGATGTTCTCTCTGAAATGCATTTTGCTCTTGCTATCAACTGCTAGAGAAAGGGAGAAGGAGTAAAGGAAAAATAGTTTTTCTGGTGTGTATGATGATAATCATATTAGTGTATCTCACATCCAGTCTTTCCACATTACTTTTTTACTCTCTGCCTCTCTATCCTTTCTGTTTGTTTACATACAATGCAAAATGGTATGGTCCATTTGCCAATCGACCACGTCTTTCGACACACACACACACATGCCAACGCCAACATAAAGGCTAATCTTCTTTTCCCAAGTTTTTAGACATTTCATGCTTTGCAAATAGTCAGAACGATGACTTGAGTCAGAAGAAACGGAAAGGATAAATGGAATGTTTCTCTTTGTATGTGTAAAGCTTTGCTCGGCAGACGCCCAACGTAAAATGAGATGACGTTGTCGGATGAGTAGGTACTTGTGACATTGGGTAATGCATGACTACCCCAGCATGGCGCAGAGTTGAGGGAGTGGAATGAAGTCAGCTTTCTATAAAATGAAAGAGTTATACTCAATAAGTTTGTTATATGACGTAGGCAATAAGTTTATCATACATATAATCAATGTATATTTGTATGCTAATAATTAGGTAGTTTTCCTGATTGCTCAGCGCATGTATACGAATATACTCTAACATTCTTAGTATCATCATCACTTCTACGTATCTATACGAGTGACTCACTCGCGAGAATAATTGTAAGTAGACATGCAGATATAAAAAACAAGAGGAGCCACACGGACAGTATTCATCAGTTTTGCCGCAGCAGTCACTTTTCTCGCTCTCTCACTCTCACATTTGTGTCCAAGTCAAGAAGACAGTTGCGAAGACTTTCTAAAAAATATATAACATATTCTCCATATTTTCGGCAAAAATCTACAATAAAACTTCAAAATGGTTTTTATTCCTTTGAAAGACTGTCCCTGCGCATTGTGCATTAAGGTAGGATTCTCATGCTATTTTTTCGCTTTTTTATTCCCAGTTTGTATGAAGTGTGTTCTACAGAAGATAGTTTACAGCGGTTTGGTGTTTCCAGCTTGGAAAATTTGTGACAATAGGACAATTAAATCTGTTCCCGCTCAGTGGGCTTAAGTAGAACAAAGTGGTGTTTAAAGTGGCACATAATAAAATATACGCTGTGTATTTTGAGGGAAAATTATTTTCAAAAAAATATTCCACTTGGGCTATAGCATGCACGAGAAAATCCTCAAAATCCCTTGATACATATCTTGTAGTGGAAGCGAATATATATTTCTTAGTAATCTCATTCATGTAGAATGTCATGTGCCCAGTATGTATCTAATGCAGTGTTCTCTCCCGGATCGATAGGATATTTCAGTGTTCACTTATTTTAAAAAGCCTTTTATCACACTTTTCCAGAACATTCCTACGGTCCGAGACGCAGCAAATTTCGATCCCGAGGCGGATGCCAATGTGTTAAAACAAGCGATGCGAGGATGGGGTTGTGACAACGAGGAAGTGATTTCCATTCTCGCCAAGAGGAGCTTACCCTTGGCCACAGTTTTCTGCTCGTGCAATCAAGAAAGCATGCGAGGGTCTCGGCACCTCTGAGGAAACTCTCATTGACATTCTCTGTACTGCCAATAACTGTCAAATTAAAATGATTGCCGAGGCCTTCAAAGAAAGTACGTGCCAAGAAAGTTGCAATATTAATTTACTCTCCAGCACTCAAACCTCTTCAGAACATTATACCGTTTAGATATATATCTTCTAACATATATATGCATACACAAACTCCCCTTCAATAAACTAAAAAAAATGCACCAAAAACGAGAATTTTATCCGGGTAATTTCAATTAGGCCAAGTTTATGCGTAAACTAATTTTCATGATAATCTTTTCCTCATTTTTAGTGTATGGGGACTCTTTGGAAGAGGTTTTGGAAAAGGAGTTGGGTGATGACTTTCAACATATGATGGTTGCCTGCGCCCAAGGAGCTCGCCACGAGGACGAAACCGTCAATGCGGACAAGGCTCGACAAGATGCAGCTGCTCTTCATGAAGCGGGTTCGTTGAGAACTATTTTTTAATTGAATAAAGTCCCCCTCCACAACATAATTTGACAGATTTGTTTCCCTCGGCTTGTATACTACTCAATTTTCAGTCGGTTTTATGTAGATGATGGTTTTTTAACTTGAAGATAAAAATCAATGCTGGTACTTGTTGTACTAGGAGTAAAAAAACTAAATGCTTTCACATTTCATACTGACAATCATAATAATGGTGGTTGACAGGTGAGCTAAAATTTGGGACGGATGAGTCCGCCTTTACATCTGTGCTTTGCCGTAACAGCTACCAACAGTTGAGAGCTGTCAACGCGGCTTATCAAGAGCTGGCTGGCAAGAGTCTGGATGAAGTCGTGGATTCTGAACTCTCTGGTGACATGCACAGGGCTGCCAAGACTATTCGTAAGTTTTGCTTTTTTTCCTACCCTTTTTTTCCTCTTTTGGAACAAGCATGGTCTCTTCTATGTTGAAAAAATACGAGTATTTTCCATGGAAGACCCGCATTGGGCAAGTATGCTGTCATTTTTGTGGCTTCTCAGAAAAAACGAGAATTCTCTTGCCGTTATCATCATGAAGATGAGTGATGCATTTAAGAAAGTACTTCATCCGTCGTTCTCCTGACGGGGAGACAATCCACGAGCAAAAACGAGGGAATTATATGACAGGTTCATTCATAATAGAGAAGCCGCTTTATGGCTTGATGATGAAATGGAGAGAGTTTTGGGAACTAGTGTCACTTTGTTCAGTTACCATTCCTCTGAAAATTGCCTCTTAGAAATAAAAGATGAAGTAATGCCTTTCGCATCAGCATCATGTCATGTTGTGATGTGCAGTATTATTGTCTCCTGACAAAATGAAATGCTGGTGGTTTACCCATCATGTGTACATATAATGGAGGTATTTCTGAAAGGGAATTTAATCTCGAATTTGGATCATGTTTGCAGTTGCAATTGCCCTTCAAGGGAGCGATAAATTTTGGGCGGAACGATTGCACGAATCCATGGCTGGCCTTGGAACTGACGACAAGGCTCTTATTAACATTGTTGTACTTCGCTCTGAAATCGACATGGGTAACATCAAGAAAGAATTCGAAAGGACGTATGAGCAATCTTTGGAATCTTGGATTGAAGATGAGTGCTCTGGAGATTATAAGAAAATGCTGACGAGCCTTATCTCTGGATAGACAAAAATGTAGTTGGATTTGTCAGTGTTCTAATTTCAAATGTAGATTTGGCATAAAATGAAATATAGTGACAATCTCCGGTGAATTTAATGTTCAAACCAAATATTATATTATGGTGCTAATCTGTATGTATGCTTGTATGTGTCTTAAAATTTACAAAGCTTTAATATATACTATGTTCTTTATCCAAGTTCAAGTGTTATAAATGGTCTCTAAAAAAAGGATGAATTACTGTTTGCCGACTTTCTTGCATAAAAAGTATTTACGTTTGGTTGGTTTATGAATAAAACATTAAAATGTGGCTTGTACAACTACACTACTATGTCTATATCCAGGTTTTTTTATTGTCTAGTCTGCTCATATTAAACAATACTGAGGATTTGTGGTTAAACATTCTCAACCAATTTCCAGACATATAAGTATCACACAATCACATACATTCGTCTTGTGTGCGATCCAAGGCTAGATGCTATGGTTTATGGTTTTGGCTATGGACTATCCACTAACACAAGTAGAAAAGGAGATATTACAAAAGCAATTTTAAATTTGAAGCGTTGCGACAGTTTGCGTATGATTGGATGCTGAGGAAATGCTTCAATATATTTTCAATTTCCTTGTATCTTTCTTCTTCTTTCTTCATGATTTATTTTTAGAATACTTAGAAAATCAAAGGTCACCAATTCATCTTAACGATAAGTCTATACAGGACTTTATAACCACCTTATATGATTTCCTATACACCTTCTATACTTTTGTCTTTCACAAATCCTTCTCTTTTAGTAGAAAAATCTCCTTTTCCTACTTTCCTCTCCGAAACTAAAGCGTTGATACAAATACAAGATAGAAAGAGGCAAGTGTTCTCTATCAAATATTCGTTTGTTTGATCTCCACTTCTTTTCATTTCCTGTTTCTTTTGTTGGAAAGTGGCAACCCAGACATCATAGGATACGCACTACTTATCCTGGAAAATTAAATGCGTTGCTCTGTATTCCTTGTGGCTTTTATGTTCTTATCAAAATGACGACACAAGGTAAAGGCACAATCCTATCTGATTCTTAAGAAGCAAAGTACACGCGACCTTTTCTAATTCCAAAGGTGCATCCTTCTTTTCAGCCATGTCGAAGATCAAGATTGTATCAAGTACGATAGTCATTTTGTCCCATCCTCACGCTAACATTCTCCACTCAAGCAAGGAAAAGGAAATCAAATAGCGAAATCATACATTTTTTTCCTCATAGGAAGGAGCAAATATCTTTTGGACAAAGCAAATTCTGATCAGGAGTTGGTTCTCCCTATTATTATACGTATTGGCAGGTTTCATTGTGTAATATTAGTCTATACTCCTTCCTCCATTGTAGATTTTTCCCTTATGGTCTCTAGACAAACAATCCAACCCTCCAACTTTGTTATGTTGTTGAAAAAAAAATCCGACAAGTGAACCAACTGGAGAAAGTGTTTTCCCAAATAGCTTCCCTATTGTGATGCATTTTTTCTTCTCTTGTAGAATGGGCAGCAGGAGAGGACATGGGGAATATATAAAAGTGCGAGTTTTAGGTCGAAACTACCTTTCATCTTCACAGTAGGAGAGAACACCTTTCCCCAATGTATTCACCCTGTCTGCCTTTCTCAAGTAGGAGTTGAAATGAGAGGAAATGAAAGAATGTCGCGTGCCGTGAGCTCATGGAGCTTGTAAATAAAATGCATATGAGATTCGTGCCGCTTTCTCTAGTCAACGCACACAGCAGGATGTTTGTTTACTTGGGTGCATCTACGGAAGGAATTTCCAGCTATGTAATTTTACTTACAATAACAACATCCCAAGTCAACCCTTCCGTTAAAATGTTAATATAGCAGTAAAAATAAATAAATGAAAGGGTATGCGACCGTTTCTTTAAACTCAAGGATTTTCTGGCGTTGCAGAGGCTGAAAACTTGTAGATAAACAGGAAAATGTATGACATGCTCGTGGGGAAGAAGCTTGTTGTTTCTTTTGTTTTTTATAGAGTTTTGAGTAATACTCGTCTACAAGATATTGCTTTATTGATATTTACTGTTTGCTCGAATGTGTGTTTGTGTTTACGGATAAACAATATGAACCCGTTTAGGCATTTCTCTCCAATTTTCTTTTTTATGGTGTACCAAAAAAAATTCTGTACATAGTTTCAAATGGCTATTTCTCGGAAAAATTTATAGAGTTCAATTTTCCCCTAGACCTTCAAAATACCGAGGGAAGTGTGAGAGGAGTCACAAAGTCAAAAGTAAAATGGGGACTAAGAAAGTTTACAATTTCCAGTCGTAAAGTTGCATTGTCGATTGTCATTTTCAGTCCTCCTTTATCCTTATGAGACAACATGATAGCTTTCCATGTAAAATGATGGGACTTTGACTACAGGGTACACAACACCAGAGAGAAAGAGAGAATAATGGGAAAAGAGTAGCATGGAAATATCTGCATGTATACTTGCGACCTCTCATGGCTTCATATACATGCCACATTTTGGGTTGGGACGAAGAACAAAAACTGAAAAGTAAACCCTTCCCGAGGAAAAAGACGATTGAGGAATTCTCGTTCATTCCTTGAGGGAGATTGACGGAAAGCAAATATATAGGAAAAAGGAAATCGTATAAAACGAACAATAAAATTCACTTTTGCCTCCAAAGGGCTCTCCCAAAGCAGCATTCACAAAGTACAGCTAACATACATATATTCGAAGAATAAAACTAACCCAGAAACAAAAGATGAGAAAAGGAGAAAACAAGAACTTCCAAGTTTGAACATGAAGGAATATATTTGTGTATATGAAGGAGAGTGAGAGAGAGGAAAAGGCTTCATTTCTTGTGGAAAGTATGAAATGAAACGTATTGCTCCCTTTAGGAAGAAAAGGACAGAAGGAGTAAAATAAGAAATGAAAGTGAGGTGAATTGTATCGTTCCATATTCAGGAGGAAAAACACTGCAGAGAATTCCAATTCATGCCACACACCACTAACAATATAATATCCCTTGGATGCTTGAGATATATCATTTACTCCAGAGTTTACATTACACACTCACAACACATCTCTTGCGTCTCTTCTTTTGTCATTGTTTTCCCTTTTTGTTATGTTCCTACTTGTGTTCTTTTCGGAATACCATATCACGTTACGTTACGCATACATATATTTTCAGTGTATTAAATTTCATGTATTTTCATGTATCCGAATCGTGTTGAGATAGAGGAAATGGAGACATGCCGACTCTTTCTCTCTATCCCTTGATGTTATATGCAAGTGGTAAAGTCTACTACAAGAGAAAACAGTAATAAGGTCTAGCGTCGCACTGGGACCTTAGAGCATTCCTTCATCTCAAAATATATTTTGGCATGTATGTGTGCGTATATTCAACACAAAATGTACATAATAATGTGTGTATCCGTATTGTTGAGCTGTTCACCCGGGTAAAGAAACTATTTTGGTGAAAAAAGAAGAAGTTTCATTCAGGAAGAAAAAGCTAGTGCTGGTGCGGCAGGTTTTTCAAATATGCCACAAACAGACATAATGCCAAAGGAAATATTTCAGAAAATAACTTTTTCTCTTCTTGTGGATATAGTCTTGTTGCCCTTGTCCTATGGCAGTGGTAGGATGGAAAATACTTGAGAGGAATCGTTAGTCCTGCTTTTGTTATAGTCTTTACTGCTCCTCAACGGCTGACACTGACTTGTATAGTTATTTACCCGGGGATAGTTAAGAATAGCGAGTGGAAGCACGACGAGAGCCAATTTCCTTGCTGGGGGAAAAAGAAAACGCTTCACTTTCCTAGTCATGTAATGTTTGTGCTAGAATGGAATGAAAATTGTGCTGATTTCCTGTTTGAAAACATGTTTCATTTTACGCTCTATATATATGCGTGTGTATGTGTTGGTACCAGTTTCATTTCATGTTTATCAAACGGCTCTATTCAAGAGAGAAAGCGTTATTTGGCACAATAGCCTAGACCGACCACCTGCCTGAGTATATTAAACGGTGTTCCTTGCCAGAACAAGGTTTGCATTCATTTTAGCTAACTGCATTTTCTAAATGGTGATGACAAACTGAAAACCCCTTGAATTATGTTGAATGCATTAAATCCCTTTAGATGGAAATTGCAAGTTTGCAGTTGTTATTTTATTACATGACGTAATGAAGTTTTATATATGGAGTAATAAATAAAGTAAACTATGCACAAAGGGCTTAGCTGAGGGAGAATATTTATAAGACTTAAGTTCCCCCTTATTACTCATCATTTTCCTTGAACGATTTACAGAAATGGGGCATTCCTATGTCTCCACTCAACTAAAGAAGTTCGAAAGGGACTTAAGTTCTCCCTTATTACTCATCATTTTCCTTGAACGATTTACAGAAATGGGGCATTCCTATGTCTCCACTCAACTAAAGAAGTTCGAAAGGGGGTATGGAGCATTGTCTCAAAAAATAATGCAATCCTTTTCTTGACATTTTTGAAGAAGTAAGATACACCAGAGATTAAGCGGTATCATCAGCATTCTCATTGCGGAGTTTTTTAAGGAGTGCATCGAAAGTATTTGGGTCATGCTCCGCAACTCAGCTCTTCTTATCACTATCTTCAACAAACAATATAAATACGTACATAACATGCGACAATCTTTGTAATAATAGCTACACTTGAGCTGAGAGTGAGCAGAGTGTTATGATGACAGTAAGCGTAAGCTTCATTTCGCCATCAAGATCAGCAGACCTCTTATAAGATGCGAAGTAGCTTTGACAAACGGGTATACTAGGGCAAACAGCATATTTATACATAGTCTATCCCTGAAATCATATCCATGTTTTAAGGAACGTGACAAGGAAGTTGAATGATCCTTTTGTTGTGGAGCACTTTCGGTCTAACTCATTCCCTCTCTTCTATTCTATTTCTTTTACTCTCATCTCCTCCTCTTCGTCTCTTATATTATGCCATGTCCCATATAAAATATACACAAAGGTCATCTTCTTGACGCTAGAAAAAATAGTTTAAGGAGACATTTTTAGAAATATGTTGAAATTTGACAGTCTTGTCACCGGAAATATCTAGAGGGAAAGTGGTCCTGTGGCACAGTGACACTATAGCATAGTATGAGTATACGCAACCAACGAGTTATATCTATTATGTGCTTCAGTTACTCCTTTCAAATGTATATAACTAGGGATTGTAGTCGGAGTTTAAATCCGTATTCAAGACAGTATGAGTGTCAAACAGAACAGAGTAGCAAACTTAATGAATTTACGTATCCTAAGAAAAAGAAAGGGTATGATAACTAGTGAGTTGACACAATCAGGTCAATAAATTCGCCGTTTTAGATTAAGTCGCGAAAAGGTTAGTAGCTCTTTAGCTCCCGCTCAATTGTCACTTAAAGATTTGTAAAGCTTGAAATGAATACTCTTTTGAACAAACATCTTTGTGACATTTTCGTAGTAGTAGAAGTTTATCTTAAGTTATCTTTGGCAAAGTTCATTTCAAACTTTTCCTCGATAAACATTCTTAAAGGAGCTTGTTTAAAATAGAGGACTGAACATTTTTCCATTTTCTCGGTAAAACTAGTCCTACAATAGAATCAAATATATTATGCACGTTGAACATTAATCAAATGTCCTGTCAATAAATTATCGTTGCACCAGGAGGGCTTGACTGGTAAGATACAAAAGTTTTTCGATGGCAGTAGAATTGGAAGGAAATGCAGAGGAAAAATGGTCACGAGAAGTTTTACATTTGAAAGCGACACATTGTTCATTCCCATGTTTATTCAAGTCTACAAATACTCTAATGTAAACCAAGTGTGCCAAGGAGAAATGCAAAGTAGAAAAAGGAAGAAAAAATCTTATATGAATCTTTTTGAATAGATGCACTACCACTGCAACCCTCCGTCCTCCGATTTCATTCATTGTGGCAAAGGAAATATATTTCTAGAATGGGAAAGAAAATAGGGAAAACTTACCTCGCATTTTGCGGTCCGACACTTTTGACATCGAAAGATGAGGATGCTGTGATCTGTGATGCGTTTATCTTTCCTGATTGCATTCCGAGAGGATTCACACATTCTTCGTCGCCCCATTCTTCACCACCACCTATGACAGAGAAAAAAACACGCTCATATTTTGCGTCACTCTGAAGGAATGAAAGAGTGCTTTGAATAATATGTTACTTTTTTTATAACAATGTATCCCTTTTCCGATGTATAAAGAATAACGTGTTATCCCAAGCTTTATACAGAAGCTGACTTATAGGTGGCATTAAAGCTGAGAAACTATTTTCTATTAAACAATTTATCATCGTGATGATGCGAACATAAAGTGGGTAATGCGAAGGAGTGCATACGTGCTGCGTAGTATATCAAAAATAGTGTAAAAAAGTGTGAAAAATGTATTATTTTCTCTGTGAGATTTTCTCTTTTTTCCGATTTCCAAGATATTTTTGGCTTTCCCTCTGTGGCAATGCGTGTGGGAGAGCTTAACCATATCCGTTATCATCTAAGCCGCTTGGGATATATGACTCCGGTGGAAATGAGTGCTATTTTGGCTGAAGCTTTTTAAAGTGAAAATTCCTGAGAAAATTACGTGCGGAATTATAAACATATTCTTTTTTCTCAGTGTTTGCAAGTGATCACGTAGGAGCGATTCAATGGCTTCAAGTAAGGATGTGTGTATGGCTCGGATGAAGCGACAGCGAAACAGGAGCGACTACCATGCAAGTGAAAAATGGGTCAGCAGCTTCAGCTTTATTACACTGCATTCTCCATGTTTGCTTTTATCCCGATGTGCAATCCACACCGCTCGTTATTCACACGTGACTGAAATTTCCAACGTAGCCCACATTTCATAAAAAATTATACCGTCATGGACAAGAACATTGCATTTCTCTTTCGTCTGGAAAAGCGACTCTGTACATAAGACTTGAGTACATAAAGGATGCTGCTTTTAAGGCTCTTATTTCCTTCAGAAGGACTGTGCGTATCAGGGCTGGCATGGCTAGAATTTCTATTATGAAGGTTTCTTCTTTTGAACAGGGATGGTCATTTGAGACGAGGAAAACTAAAGCGGCTTAAAAACTCAACTGTGCTTCTTCTTCAATTCGGTTAAATATTTGTGGGATATATGGGGGCTAAAGCGGTTTTGAGGATTTTATAATGCATACGCTTGTGTACGTGAAGTGTGGACTGAGGTCCTTTGCAGTTCTACGAAAAGCGGTTGAAAGCAGTTTAAAATGTTTATTTTTGTGAATTTATTTCTCCTCAGATAAGGATTTTTACATGACTAATGCCATCCTGAGACAGTAAAGTCTCTAATCAGATGTAGTTAACATAAATCCCAGGTACCTACAAGCAAGCACAATATCTTCTTCAGCTTCTTAGAAGTTCTTCTTAGAACAAAGGGAATTTTACAAGAGGTCCTTTTCGTTAGTCGCTTCGATTTTGTTATGTATATTATATTTTTACATATATCTTTGCATAGTTTAAAATATCTATTTCCAGAAATGCCTTATAATGTCGGGGTTTTCCCCTGTTTTAGTTCTTGCACGTATCCAATTCGTACTGATAGACAAGCCCACTACGAAAGCTCATGCGTTTTAGCTAGAATCAGTTAAGGTACTCTCCGTCGAAGCTGACTTAAATACATACTAATTCATGTTTAAAAATGCTTTGACAAAGGTGCTCTCCGTATTAACACTTCTGCCTACCTATCTTGATTTCTGTTCACTGTCAAGGTTCAAGGTACCAGAAAATGTATGTAAATACATACAGTTGCTCAACATACTAGCCTTCCAGAAACAAGAATAAATAAAATGTATGAATCTAAAACACTAAGGGTATGTGAACGAACTCTAATATATTTTCCGACGTAATTTTCCAAGTTTGTTTTAAGCAAAAAAGCAAGACTGTGTTATAGGTTCAGCTCAGAGTTTAGATATATTCAATCACTCGACAAAGTTATGACACTTGGTAGAATCTGTGCAGAATCTTTTTAAATTTTATATTTATTTATTTTATTCACCAACGAAAACAAAAATGGGTTTAAATAGCTCAAAATCCAGCCCACAAAGCAACTTCGTTTCCACTGGACATAGTGTTTTTGTAAATGAAAAGGGCCAAACGGTTACTGACAGCTTTCACAACCATAATGTAAGTACCTATATTTTTATATATATTTATTCAATATAAGATGATATTGCAGAGTTTAAAAAAAGTATCAACATTTGAAAAGATATTTATCTCTAATTTGCTTAAACTCATTAGTTGAAAATTTCATAATTTCAAACAGGGGGAATTCGTCCATCAATCTGAAAAGGGGATATTGCCACCTAATGGATCATTCTTTACTGGACATTCAATATCATCATCAACCCCTGCGGTGATCGTCGCAGCAGCATCTGTGCTACTCTTGGTTGCTCTTGCTTTTTTTATCTATTCCCGTCAAACATCCCAACGGAAGAAGTCGATACCGAGCGCAGACCCTGAGAAGACTTCCGTTGCAATTCCTTTATACTCCTTAAATAAACCAAGAGTTCATGCTGCTGATGCCAAGTGGAACATTGAACTTCTTGATGAAACCAACTGAAGCTTTGTATTTTTTTTGATGAGTGTACGAAAAATCACCTCCAGTGGGAGATTAAACAGTTTTTATTTATTTTATAATGAAGCATAATTATGGTGCTAATATACATTTTACTTTCGCCACATTATTTTGTTTTATCCTTTTGATTTATTATCCTGTTTCCCATTTCTGTTTTTCACTGAGTTTTTTATTATGATTTATTAGTTCATGCATTTTTGACAATAAAAGTATTCATGGTCAAAGCGACCTTTCCTGAGATCCGACTTTTGATGTAAAAATATCATTTTAATGGTCCTTGAGTTCCAGTAAAATATTTTTTCCACATTTTACACACATCATCTCATGCGCATAAAAATAACTCGTTAAAAATGTATATTGTAAATAAATTTCTAAGCATACATACAATTCATCTACAGAAATACTTACTGAAGCAAATTACTGAGCACTACTTTAGAAGTGAACTTTGTCGTGCAGGAAATCTCATGGAAATTTCTGCACGAGCCGACAATTTTAACGCTACAATTACAATACAAGTACCACCACTCGCACTCTACATCTTTTCAAACACACAAAAGCTTTACACAAGACTATATTTTCTACAAGGAAATCTAGAAGTCAAAGTTATTCACCTAGACACAAAGCTCATGCTTGGAATTCCCAGAGTTATTTTTACGCCATATTAACATATTGCATTACTAACATGTTCAACTGTGGACCTGTCCTCGTTATGTCCTTTTTAACCCATTTTATAGAACTGTCGATATGTTGAAAAGGCTATGGTAAATAATATTATTCGGAGCAGTTGTATACATCTATTCAAATCCTAAGATTGTGTGACACCAGAAGAATTTCATAAACCTGAACTATGTCATGTGTATGTGTATTTACAGCATTTTCTACTTGATTATTTTTTGCTCATGCAACCCTGAGAACTTCCTTCAAAAAAGTTAACTGGATCCATGGAAAGCCCAATGCCACTTGTTATTAGTAGCCATCATTACAACGGAGCTTTCTAAAGTTTATAAAATTTTCTCCAGAGAAATTCCAGAGTCTCTGTAATACTTTAAATGTGATGTTCAACGAGGGTTTTAAAATTTGAGATGTATTCCTGATCCCATCTCTCTGGGAGAAAATCTCTGAACAATACTTAGCCATTTCCCAGTTGGTTATCTCATCCCATTCCCACGAGTTCATTAGAGCTTGAGGCTCTACACTGCTTTTTGTTTTTACAGACATGATATTTTCCCATGAATGGAGCTCATTGCCGCGCCCATTTGCTTAATAACGGTGTGCTCAGCACAAGAGCTCATTGGCGCTTGAAAACTTTGATGTTATGTGCAGTGTGAACATCAGAGAAGATACAGCACCATCCTAGAACTCTCACCATCCAGAGTCATAAGCTTGTTTTCCGAAATGTCGATGTTGAGCCGGATGATGTGAATTTTCCAACTGGAAAGTTAACGAGACAACATGCCATTATCCCATGAAATGGTTGAAGGTTAAGGACCTGTTTCCTTTATCATCGTGGTAAAACAAGCTAATTTTCCGTAATGGAGTTGAAATGAGTTTTCCTTGTGTTGTGAGGCGAGCCGTCATCCATAAACAAAAAACAACCAACATCATCATCTAACTACACTCCAATCAAAAGTTGAGCTTCATGAAATTACTACTGATGTGATGATACTCTGTACTAACGAGAATATAGCGGGATGGTGAAAGTTAGTACAAAAATTATAAAAAGAAACTCGCTTCACATGACCAGTAGNTTCACATGACCAGTAGAACGAAAAGTTGAACAAAAACATTATCGTTCTATTTTTCTCAGTCTCAAGTAAAAAGCCCAAGTTTTACCCATGCGAAGAGAAGACATGGAACACCCACACTCCATTTATCCCTTATCGGAGAACAATATGCCAACGTTTGTTCTAATACAAAGCTCATTATACAGATTAGCCAAACTAGAGAGCATTCTTTTTGGCTTCATAATACATTCACTTTTCGTCCCGCTGAAAGAATCCTGACAATCTAATTATGTAATCCAGCAGTTAATTAATGGCCATGTAATAAATCACGATGAAGGATCAATACATTTCTCCAGCATTTGTCCTGAGACTGCACTCTGTCAGAAAATGAAATATGACTTTCGCCCTGATAATCCTTCCTTCCGCTGCGTTTCTTTTTCCACTTTCATCCTCCAAAAAAATCTCTCTTTTTATGACGCTTTCAATGAAGTCCCCGCATGTAGCCGTATGTTGGTGTCAGTTCGTCGAGAGCTCAAAATTGTGTACAAAATAAGTATAAAAAGAACTTCGCCATGAGAGTAATAATAAGAAATGTGCAAACGTTCAACACACCATGAGGAAATACCATGAGTCCATTGCAGCAACAGCAAGTTAGCATATTTTGAGTGGAGAGTCAAGATGAAAATTTGTGTTCGTATGTATCCATCCTCGTCTTTATGAGAATGGGAGAAAAGTAGAGAGAGAGAGAGGGCAATTTAATAAAACTTTTACTTCACACGAACCTTCCATCCAAGTTGTTTAGATGCTTGCGTACTATCACGTGCCTTTATGTACCAAAGGATAAAATACAGGAATGCGTGTGCCCTGCTAATTCTAAACAGGATAATTCCCATAAACTCACTCATATTTCATAATAAAGGGGTCATATAGGAGTGAAACTGCGAGCCATTATTAAAATTATATAGGACGTAGGCACATACACAGCAAGAAAACGCAAACTAGAGAATTCCTCTCTCTTTTTTCTCCATCTGCAACGCAAAACTCTCACTTGAACTCGTTCCCAGCAAGTACGTAAATTTTCAAGCACGCGAAATAAAAGGCTCGCAAGATGCTTTCCTTCTGTAGACAGTTGATTGAGGAAGGTGGTAATTGCCACTTTTCTTTTACACAGTTACTTCAACACATCCTCTGTTAACGGATAACTTTTTCGCAGCACTCCAACCAGTAGAGATATATTTACTTTTTACGAGGACAATCTCAGAAAGCGACCTTCATGCATATGCACAACGACAGGTATACCGTGGACATAACAATAAAAAGGGATTTTTCGTCCCTTGACTCCTTCAAAATAATAAAAAGAAATAGCAAAGGAATGTGATTATACGAGAAGATCCTCATATACTTCAGTTTGCTTTTATTACGTATCAAAAGAAACAAATGAGAGCTCATGCGTTGCCTTCTATTTTAGGAATTTTTATATCTAAGCTTGTGTCTGTAGGTATCTCTAAATATTTTCGTTGCAACAAGCCAATATACATGTTATTGGAGGGGATCAGCTTTAACTCAGATTCAGATTAGGTAAAAGCAACACTAATTCCAAGCCATTTGTATCAAACGCCATTCCTCCCTCGAAAAGAGAAGGAGTCAAACGGTGCGTGTTGGAAAGCATAATAGGGACGTTCATCACTGCCACAGTTTAATTCGCGGCGGAGCTACCACCGATTGTTATCATTACACCTTGTAATTCTTCACCCGAGCTTTGTAGGGGAAAGCTTCGACTACAAGGATTGTATTATCGGTGAGCTAAGAAAAAACACGGAGAAAGGGAGGGATTGACTTAAACACTTTTAATTAAAGGAATGGATGAAAAATGTGTGACTTACCTAGATCGACGATTAATACAAGAAGGAGGAGAAGTATTGTGCAGGAATTCATCTCAGCCATTTTTCAAAGTCTTGTTCTGGCTTCCGACCAGATTAGTCTAGCATCTGTTTTCCAAACATATAGACACGCCCAATATAGCATTCACTTTTTTATCAAAGTTTGTTTGTATCCTACTGAAAAAAGTTCTATTGTATGTGGATGAGGGGAGTTTTATTTTTTATATTGTTTACGTTCACTAAAAACTTCCACTGTTTATACCAGTTTTCCTTTAAAATTTTTAAGAGTCTCGTCACCATATGGTGAGTAAGTAGCTGAGAAGAGGAAATGTAGAAAATTGAATTACTTATAGGTTATAACACAACACACAAGTCAAATAAGGAGTACTTCCAGAGGGGGATTTTCCTCACGGATCCCTTTTTCTCTCTAGAAATGTCCGATCATTCCTTTTCCAAGTATTTGGTAAAGGGGGCCAGGTGAAAGTGAAAAGAATGTTGGAGTCAGCAGCTCACGTAGATATTTGGAGCAGGTATAAGAATAAAAGTTTTTCTGCTATAGAGAGCATAGACAAGAAATGTGTTATCATTGCACCAAACAATGTCCCCAATTCTATCCCATTCTCTCGTCGTATTCCACTTTTCGCTCAATAAAAACTTCCCCCAGGGTTGTAGCCAATAGCTAAAATTATCCTTTCAAAAAAGATTTACGGGTAAAACTTTGAAGGGAATTGAAAGGGAAAATGACAGAAATGAGAGAACAGGAGGAGCACACTCACGATAATAGAGAATGAGGTAGGAGAGAGAAAAACTGCAGCAGAGTAAAGTCAGCTCGATCTTATATTAAAATATATAGAAAGGAGAGCAACTGGGTAATGGCGAGTGAGCCATTGCCATCTCGTGAAATGTGTCTTGTTCCTTGAGACTTTCTCTCTTTTGGCTTCTTCCTTTTCCTATGGGGTATATGTATTCCACCACTTGATCTCAATCTAGCGTAATGTAATACAATTGAAAGTGGTATGTATTACGTATAAAATGTTCATGGGGTGATAATGTAAGTCTCTCGTATATTGCTCCCCTTGTCGTGGAGTTTTACCCATTGCGTATGATCTTTCCTATGGAGTAATAAGTGAATACAGTCATTCACACACATCGACGCACATACACATGGTAAAACTTTTTCTCAGTCAGTTTGATCTCCAAAGAGGAGATGTGTGTAAAACGTTCTGGCATGTATAAAATGTACGTTTGCAAGCTTAACTTTTTTTCAGGGGAGAAAGTGAGAAGAAAAGTGGTGGAGGCTTTTTCACCATGTGCCCGTATAAAATTTCACTTCACTTTCACTTTGACACTTTTCACTGAAGAAAGGGAAAACTGTCGAGGACGTGGACCATATTCTTGGATAGTTTTTTTCTTGTGATCGTCGGGAACGACCAGAAAAATACAGGGAGCTTTGCTTCCACTACTTTGGAATGATAAAAGCCTCGATTTCGGAGCACAGGGCTCAGTCGAAAAATACGTCGTGGGTGGAAATAATAGTTTGGAAGAGTTTGTTGAGAAAGGTCCTACTATTTACTAGTCAAGGGCGCTTCGTTTTTTCGCTCATTGTATCATCATGTCTTTCTTCCCTTATGTATGTACTGCATTTCTATTCTATTTCATAGGACAATAATAATAACTCCTCTGTTGTGTAAACTACCTCCGAACCGGTTATCCAGGCCACTAAACAAGTCTTTCGACGGGAAAAGTCAAGTTTCCACTGCTGTTACATATAAGAGGGTCATACATACGCGTAGGATAATGTTTGTTTTATAAAACTGTGGTATACTCATGTCTTGAACTTACGAGTGTGTATAAAAGAGTTGCTATATTATGGAGAAGCAAATGATTTCCGTTGCTGGTTTCCACTCGCTAAAACTGTTCACAATAGTTGGTTATCGTCTCTGGAAAAGATATTGCAATTGCGACCTTGTTAAAAATTGGAAATCTGGAGACTTTTTTCAAGTGCTGAATGGGCTAATACAAATTTTGAATACTAATGAACTGCTTGCTCTTCCCAGAGTACTTAATCTTTGCATTTAAATTTGTTGAAGCACTTAGCCGGTGCTATAATTTTAGCGACCGAGGAAAAGAACATTTGCGCATTGGTAGGTTCTCGCACTTTTAGAGAAGTAAATGGATATTTGTTAAACTAAATCTTGAATACATATATTGCATTACATGAATGACAAGATATTGATTCGTATTGAATAATCACAATTCAAACAAATAACTCACTTCAAGATGGACAAATTGTGGTAAAATCTTAACTAATTCATTCATTTTCCATCTCTGCCAAAAGGCAAGGCTAATCCAGTCATATATAAAAGTCAACCCTTTGAACGCTTCTTGGTTGTGCTAATAGACAAATTTTAATAAAACAAAGTGGTTGTGATACACTCTTGGTGACTCCTTTCTCCTTTTCTCAATTTATCATCGCCAGCATAAAAAGTATTATATATTGTAGCCATAAGACAAAGGGAAGTGTTGAGTCAAAGCAATCATAAATGAAAGTCAAATTCCATACTTAAGCTGGTAAATAGAGCTCTTTGTCACTTCGAGGAAATGTTCCTTTGTCGTTCATTACTCGACGAGTAAGCACTCCACACGTACAAGACAAGCGAGAAAACTGCTATTGTGGCAATAGAGTAAAAAGGAGATCAGCCACAGCTTCTCTTGTACTGCCCCTCTTGTTATAAGATGACGGTTTAGCAAGGAGTGTGCCAGAGTGGAGAAACATTTAGCTGAGTGAGTTTCTCGGTAGTGGCATGCGATGCACATGCGATGCTGCTGGATTAGCAAAAATATGCCTTATGATATGAGAGATTTCTGCTTGCCTTGCTTTTACACATGTTTCTCCACAGATGATCAATGATACAATATCTTTGTGTGCCACTTTGAGTTTGAGGTTACAATACTAACACAGGATACAACACACACGCCCTCAGATAGACACCTTGCTTTTGCTCCAGCTCTCCTTTATTATTTCTTTCTTTGTTCTGTCGATTGAAAGATGGCCAATCTGCCAGTACCTCGGGTTTATTTTTTTCTGGTTTTTCCCTTGTCTCCTTTTCGTCTGCTTGAGGGATGGAAGATGAAAATTGAAGTGAAACACGGTTTCCCACACCGCAGTTGAAGATGTATGTGCTTTCACTCTCTTCTCATATTGATTGAGCCATTTTGCGACGGTACGGTGAAGAGCCTGTGCCAGTTGTTCCTTATTGACCAAAAAGACACTGAATCTTTTAAGTCGACTCTCTGAGTGCGCTATCGTCCTTTGCGGCTGTACAAGTCTTTCCTCCTTTCATGAAATTCTCCTTGTGCTCTTTAATCCCAAGTCTTTTTTCCGCATAGTCCACACGCACATGGATGCGGCTTTGTGGAGGAAAAAACCTTCCTGCAATACGGGAGAAAAAAAGAAACAATATTAATTTCTGGAATCGATAGGGAAGGAAGAGATGAACAGTTTCACTTATCATATGAGTCCATTTTTTCTTGTCAGATGCTGATTTTTGTCTTATTACTAGCAGTAAATCATAAATCCGTCTGTCTTTTCATCTTTTCTTTGGTATTGCCCTTGTGAACAAAAAGACAATAAACGGAACTTCTCTGAACACATGGAATATGAATGGACAACCACAAATATTAACGTTTTCCTAATGTCTCACTCACTCAGAGTTGGAGGAAAGGTAATAAGAAAAATTTCAATTTATTTTATCCTTTCCTCTGAGCATTTCCCACAACACGAGTCGCCCGCTTGGACAAATTGCATGTACACAGAACACACTCGTAAGTCTCAGCAATAGGATTAGAATATGCGTGTGTTTCAGGTAGAATTGATGTTTGAACTGAAAATAGACACACACACGTGTAATGGATTATTGAATGTGAGTTGACTACTTAAAAAACCAACTTGCATCCTGTGTCCGATCTCGTTGAATTTAAACATGAGCCTTTTCATAACGGAAGCAAAAGCTCAACCGAAATGTAGCTCACAAACGGTAGTTGCAAAAGAAATTTAATGTTGCATTAGAATTTATAAAAGATTATGAGATGAAGCCCTAAAGAATGAACGTCACGGTCAGTTCTATGCTCTGCATGGATTTGTTAAGTGCGTGCGTGAAATATTCTAAGCGGAGAGTATTAAATGCTCATATTTACCAGGCATGTCATGCTCACCTTTTTTAATGTGTTGGGTGACGGTTGATAAATAATTTGTTATCCTTATTACGTACTATGCTTGTTATAAATATGGGATTCAATAAATAATTGCATTTTTTCTGCAAGGATGACACCGACAACGGAGATTCGTTGTAGGAGCAAGCTTTATAATATATTTCCAAAGAGAAAAATGTCGACGACAGTGACAAAGCTTTGTGAAGCTTCATCTGTTTTCACAAAAAGGCGACTATTGTTATTCGAGTATGAATGGGAGGGAGGTGGTTATTTCATGTTTTTTCGTAAGGGTAACATATTGATTCGTCACGTCTATCCTCCTGTCACAAAGCACATTAATTCTTTCCTCCTTTCATCTGCTCTTCCTTTTGAAAAGATATATATGTGACTGCATAAAAAGTTGAAAATATTTCATAACTTTGCTTCAAACGTGCGGACTGTCCATCTAAATGAATTAACTAAAATATATTCTTAGCAGGTCATTGTCTTCGAAAAATTTCATTATAGCTTTGCATACAAAGGCTTAAAGCGGCAAAACTTGGAAAAAGATTTGTACATTGTGTAATTTTGTATTCCGGAAGAGACAGACGGCCATTCTTATCGTTCGAATGAATATTCATCCTTTTGAATTCATACAGAATTTTAATGCGCTGCAGCAATCTCCTGCAGCCCTTTTGTCTTTAGTTTTAATAACCAGCTTGGAAATGTTCTGTTAAGCGTAACATGAACCGATTCTCGACTGCATTTTAATTAAATTAATTGCTCATCTAGAATAAGCTAAAACTTTGAGTTGTAAAATGCAATTGAAAATGTAAAACTGCCAGGGTCAATTTGAAATTGCTAAAAAAAATAAGGGACAGCTTTTTATTAATGATATTCGACTTGAGTTTGCATCCAGAGAGAAAAAATAAAATGCATATTAAAATTTTTGAGCTTGAAAACTTTCCTGTTTAGTAACAAGCATTACAGCAAACTTTGTCTTACAGGCAGACTTTCAGACAGTGAAGCAACCAAACTGGAAGTTCGCTTGAGAAAAAAGATCTGTCGAGATTTTTTTTATCTGCATGTAGAAATGCACGAAATAAGAGAGAGGAAACAGTATTTGTGTACTTCTCCATGCAGCTGCCTTTACTTGATGGATTAGATTATGTGGAAAATATCTGATATTTATGCTGTAGCACGATACAAAGATGTGCTCCAACTTGCTTCATAGTTGCTCACTTTCCGAATTTTTTTTCACGCAATAAAAAAGCCTAGAAAGAGTTTCATAGAGGTTATTAATTTTGTTCCTTTCAAGCAAAAACTTTGTTTCTTGTTTTGTCCTCTCTCAGGAAAAACTTTGCCCTTTGAGGTGGAATATATTGGGAGAAACTCAATAGAACAGAAAGAGATTCGCGGAAAACCGTAAGCACGCTAAGGGAGGAGTTGTTTCCTCTAATGTACACACTTTTCAGAGCAACCATCAGTCTTCCTTGTTAAGCAAGCAAGAGTTACCCAATTTCATTAAATTGTTGGTTTATGCAAATGACATGGTAGTCTTGTAGTTTAGGTACCTGTTTTCAGAAACTTTCTTCTGAGGATTACATATTTTAGGAAAGTCGGCTGCCCCAAATACAACTCAAGTGACATGGTTGTAGCATCAGTAAACAAGGAAGAGGTTGAAAAACATCTGCGTATTTTCAGAAGAATGCTCCCAAGTTTGGATTTCTCCTCGGGTAAATAAAATATAATGCTTGAGTTTCCGCAAAAGAGGACATTTTAAAAGAGATCCTCTTCCAAAAAAATATACTCGTTTGTACTTTATCTTCTAAAACAAAGTCAGTCAGTGAGTACTCTCATAAATTTTCTATCAGAAAAGAAGTACCCCTCTTTTCACAAGTTACAATAGCAGAGAATTCAATATAAAAATGACCTTAAGCTCAAATTTTGAAATGCATGCAAAGTTACTCGAGCATTAGAAACAGAACTTTGTGAAACTATACATCTTTCAAACCAATTCTAATTCAGACGTGTTGATTCCTTTCAAAACTGTGTGCTTTAATTACAAAGCTTTTCTTTTGCTTGAAAAAGCAAAGGTGAGAGGAAATGCTGTCATCTGAAAGGGATTCACAAGTTCATTTCAAAGATCAAAGGAAGTGTGTACATACTTCTGTTTTCTGTTGAAGGCAAAGTTGACATTTACTTTGGAAAATGCAGTCGTCGACATTCATTCTGGTTTAAATGAACGGAAAGACAAGAGATAAATTGGAGTGTGTACGCAGTTTCCCTACTCTTCACAAATTGTTTAAAGAGGAGCACACAAAAAACAGAGAGAAGAACGACACACTCAAAATGTTCCTGAGAGAAGAAAGATTGACTAAAGTAATCTCGTTTCATAGCTGCCTGAGCTTTCACAAAATGAAAACTGTTGTTAATCTCCTTATATTTGAGGAACAATCAAAGGTTAGATGTAATTTTTTGTGAAAATAACGACTCTCTGTCAAAAGTGCTACCTTTACTAACTCTCATTAATGCATACACAAGTCATCCTGTTCTGGAGGAGAGTTGGGAGTCGTAAATTTTTCAAATCGAAACGTACAATCCGTGTAAAAAGTAAAATTGGGAAAAAACCTCGTAAACTGTAAATGCCATCGTTTCAATCAAAATTCTCGACGTTTTATAGGATTTGCAATAATAAGTGGAGTTTATAGGACAGAAACGGATTTCCGGTCACAATGATCCTAGACAGTTGCTGGACTAACGGTGTCGTATAATATATCCTTTCACACGGGCTATAAATGATAGAGATGCGTGTGTGGTTGTTCATCTCTGATTTGCTCGTTTCTTTTAAGACGTTTATCGATCCATAGCGAAGCCAAAGAGAGCAGAGAATGTTCACTACAAAAATCGAATCCGCAGTCTTCGTCCACTTTTACAATACAATAGATAAATCTCTGCTTTTCTGTAGTAAAAAGAGAGAACATTAAAATCCTGATCCTATTTTTCTATCCGATTCACGTTACAAAGTCGATCAGCAATTTTAGCATTTGTTTTGTTTTCCTCCAGTAAAAGCAATTATCTTAAATGTTGTTTTTTTGCTGGACCACTTTAAAAAACAATTTATTTCTTTGTATCCTATAACCAATTTGGATTGCGGAATTGGAGCTAAATTAAAACTTGAGAGGAGAGTAGGAACACGTGGTTTAAAAAAGAAACGTGTGTCGAATATCAATTTAACTTATTGTTTTCCTTCAAATTCATTTCCTCTCCTATTCAGTTGGATACAGTAAACATTTATTTCTTTCAACCCTTGCAAGATAGATGTTTGAAGTAGTATTTACTTTAGTACATCATAGTTCAAAGAGAAAATAACTATAAAATCATATGTACCCGACCGCTATATACAGAACCTGCACATCACTTTCTCCCCCAACGAAACACGATTCGCCCTAAAGCTACTTCAGAGTACATTAATCACTGAACCGGAACAGCTTTATGCCTTACAAAACGGTATAAAACATGCATGATACACAAGCCCACTCCTATCCATTTATGCGTGCTCTAATTAAATTAGAATTTGACATTTAAACAGCATCAAAAATATCAGAGATGGTGATCATCCTCGGAAAAGCTTGTATACCCCTGTGATTGACAGCCGGCAAAATAAAGAGGAGGGATGAGAACAACACAATAGTGCAATCTACTATCCTCTTACAGAATGGGAAAATGCTTCAGGGGCGGAGTGCGACTGGAAAAGGCTAACTGGTGCTAAGCCAAAAGAAGCAGAGCGTGCGATAATACAATTTTCTTTTATAAAAAGCTCAATCCGACTTTTGTTTTTGCGTAATTCGTCTCCTCTCCTCAAGTTACATGATTTACAATTCACAGAAACAACATACACTTGACATAAAATGCGAGCCAAGTGCAGTGAATAAATACGCACAGATATCCTTTTCAAAACAAATGCGATCGCTTTCTCAGCTAAATACACGCTTTGAGGAAGGAAGAAAGGGGAAATTGTGTGTATACCATCATTTGATTATCTCATATTTTAAATTAAATATTGTATGCACTTCACAATTTACAAGACTAGCTCCCTTCCGGACACGGCTTCCACAAGCTTAATATGTTTAGCATCGCCCAACCCAGACACATACAATGATACAGTGGAGTTGTACAAGAATAAATGCTTTTCTAGTGATATCTTTTGACCATAAAAGCTCCATTCATGCATATCTCTACAATAAAGGGAAGGAAATCTGGTTGGTGCAATAATAATAATTTTGTGGAGGATGTGAGAAACAAGAGAATCATGCAAAAAGTTGTGAATAAAATTCAAACTAAAATGCATGAGACAAGCTTGGAAGTCTAGTATGGTGGAGCTAAGTTGATTAAATTTTCACACTACACTGAGCCCTGCTGTGAGGGTGGGAGTACATGTATGCTGATGTGCAGTGGGGCACACTCACCATTTCTCTCTGTGTGTATAAGGTTCAAAGGTTTATATGCACACGCATAGTGAATTTCGTAGTGCATATTAGCGTACACATCTTCTTCACACCATCAAAGTTGCACTTGATTTGATTGTAATAAAAGCTTGTTTGTTAATGAAAGTCTATTTAGCTTGTGTACGCTTTCACTTTGAGACAATGGGAACGTGAATAACACTGTCACAGTATTTCCCAATTTCTCCTCCTCCAACAAAACTAAATATGCTCCCATATTGCTGGAAGGAACCTGGGGGAAAAGGAAGGTGTGCCTAAATTAACATCCCCTCGGTTTACTTTTTCCATGGGAAAAGTTGTAAATGAGAGAAAATGTAATTTATCGATGAACCTCTTGTCTCATTGGAATATAGATGTATACAAAATGTGTTTGCATAACTGTGCAATTCTTGTGTCGCAGGATTAAACAAGTTTAGAGTGGAAACAAAGCAGTTTAGCGTGAACTAGAAATAAAAAGCATATTGCCTTTTCCATTAGAAAATGGAATGCGAATGGAATCATGGAAAAAAAGCTAAAAACAAAACTTGATTTCCTCTCTTTTTCCTTTTCCTACTTCAAAGAAGGGGTTTTAAGAACACGCTGAGATTTCGGTTCTAGCTCTCTAGAAAAAAGCTCGTAATAGAGCTCTCGTCGTTGTCGTGAAGATGAGCCAAGGGAAAAAGGGATAGTACGGGAAGTCAAGAGGGAAGACGACGGAAAGGAAAAGAAATGAGCAAATTTTTCGCATGGTTCAGCAAAGCAGATTATATCTGACAGAGAGAAAGGAATCAAGGGAAACATAAGAAATCACAACATACTGCTGGTCCTATATAAATATATATTTATACACGCTTCTCATAGTTGAGAATAAGAGAACTTCAAGTAGCCAACGAGCATCATTCCTGCTTTGCTCTCAGTGTAAAAATGTAAAGACGACTTCTCGTCACATAACAAGAGAAACCGGATGGACTGGATGCAAGCAGGCAACACAACGACACGGATGCGACATTAGATGGATGGCTGTATATAATGGAGTTGGAGAATCATTTGTTTATATGTGTACAGTACACCGGCACTATATTAACCAATAGCAAATGTCTATACTTTTAGCTATATATTTTTTCATTGGGAATATAGAATATAGGAAGAAAAAAACAAACGTAAAAGACGGAACAAGTACTACACATGGTGGGTGACTGAAGAGGAGTGGATGCGGAAGGCGAGATGATTATGCCAGCTTAGCTTTCTTGCTTGTGTAAATGTTGTGTGTGTTACGTTTTTTGGGGAAAGAGCGTATGTGACACAGTGGTAAAATAGGGTGCACGAAAAAGGAAAGCCAGAGTGTGTCTTGTCTCTCCAGTGTTCAGCTAGCGAAAGAAAAAGTCTTAATGGGATTTGGATTCAGGACGCTTCTTTTAATTTGATTACTTTTCTTCACCCAATTTTCCCACTTTCACTTTCTCCCTTGAAATCCTTTTTCTCTTCTCCCTCCCAACATAATTCTGCTTACACTTTTTCGCACTTTCTTTATTATTTCACGACGGTCCCGGTGTGCTATTCCCTTTAGACTCTTGACATATATTAGACAATGGTGGGTGATAAGACAAAAATGAGATGAGATGTGGTGATGAGGGAAAGAGATGAAAAAGTTAGAAACAAATATACCACCGTTTGCTGTCGTTTACCTTTTATTACCATTTGTTAGTGGGAGAAAGTGTGGTGAGGGATGGCAGATGAGAAAGATGTGTTGTAGGGATATATAGTATATGCTCATTACCTACTTGCATCTGTGCAGATTTTCCTCTCTTGTCGCACAACCACCAATCAATCTCGTAAGCCAATAAAACTTTTCCAGGGATGGAAACTTTTAGCTCATTAGCTAGTCTTTCGGAGGTATGGATTTTGTGGAAAATCCCGAAATGAAAATTATGAAGTAGTTTCCTCCACACATATTCCTCTCCTTTCTAAATTATGAATATACAGTTAAGATAGAAATTTTGCATTGGCTTTTAAAGCCTAAATTTAGATTTTGAGAAGGATCATTTGCATATTTAGAAGGAACATCTCTCACTCTCAGGTTTTTAGAGGTAAACCTTCATATGGATACGAAGGAATATTATAAGTTCTTTCAAAACATCTTGTCTAGTCAACCCTCTGCTTAGACAAGAAAATAGTTCTGGATGGAAGCAGATTCTAAAAAGTAATTAATGTAAGTGGAAGCCGGTGGAAAATATGCACGGTTGGTAAAACATTTTGCAACTTCAGTTTTTAATTCTGTTAATTAGCAAAATGTATAATATGTATGTACAAATAGCTCCTTAAATCTCTTAGCTTGTAGAATGATATTATTCGTTTTGAAAGTCAAATATGCTTAGCAATGATGAGGTTTTGCTATTTTATTTTTAAATGTCAATATAAAAGCTTTAAATATAATCACACTGTCTCTGAGATAACTTTATACGAAAAACTGCAAAGTGTTGGGTCTAAAACGTAGCGTTATAAAACATTACTTATTTGCTCATGTTTACATATGATATTTTTAAAACAAGAGAAAATGGGTTTGAAGACAATCCTCCGTTTCTAAAATGAAACAAAGGAAAACACAATAGTAAAATAAATACCCTTTTTAAACCAGCTCTTTTCCTTTGTACTCCATTTACCCTACATGTACAACAGAGGGATCTTGTATCCTCGCAGATTCAACAATGTGAGTGCGAATGGGTAATCCTTTTTGTTTCTCAATGGACCTATTAATGCTCTTTTTTCAAGCCTCTATGAACCATCCACGAACTCTTCGCCTTTTCCTTTTCCCGTTGATGACTCCTCGAACTTTTGCCCTTGCCTTTACCCTGCCTTTGCCTAAAAACTTTATAGGGCTTGTTTGGGATACATGTATATTTTATGCTGCAATATTGAGCCTTTCCGTTGACGTTCTTTAAACCCCTTTTCACTCGTTTACAAATGGAATTAACACACAAAAAACTCTTCCATCCCTCCCCCATTCATCCATAGTCTAGAAAGTGCTTCGCATTTCAGACAAAAAGGCTTGATACCTATTTCACCCATCTATCTATTAATAAAAAGCCTTTTCGTTACATCAAGAAAAGCCCACACACTATGTATGCAAGCTGGCTTTATACCCGTTCCACACAGCTCCCCTTTTTTACCTTAATTTTATCCTCACAAAGTAATTCACTTTTTTGGCAGGAAGGGGAGCATTGTGTACCTAGTCAGCAAGTGTGCACCGACTTGTTAGCTGTATTACTCTTTCTCGTCTCTGGTGTCGACTTCAATTCCATTCGACCTGAGGGCCCTTACTATTTTAATACTTAAAAGTACTTCTTTTTCCTTGGCTAAAATCAGCTATATATCATTCATTATATATGACCAAAGCTTTACATACATTCACGGTTGTAAACACAACAGCACGATTTCTTCTCAAAGGTTGACAGCATTTCGTCCGTCGGGAATCTCAAGTTTCTCTTTTTCTCTCCCTCCATAGAAAAAACTCATTTTACACAATGACTCGCATGCATTGTCAAATCCTTGGTCATAGGGATATTGGACAGTACATGATAAACTATCTTGTCAAAATCTTGTATTTTATGTCAAGTCAGTGTTGCAACTCCCAGTTGTAATCTCACAAGAGAAAAGTCGTTTTTTTCTGTCTCTCATTCATTTTATATTACTGCGGATTCAGTCATATCCCGAAAGACGAGACCATCTGTCTCACTTGGATTTAGATTTTCAAGTAAACAACAGGGTTTTTTGATGGATTTTATACAAAATTTAAAACAAACTTTTGAATCCCCTACTTTTAAAATATTCAACCGTTATTAATGAATACTGACAGTTGTGCATTGTCTACTCTGTTGAAAGTGTTAATTTCCCAGTTGATGAAGGGAAACTTCTCATTTACGAGAGTAGTTAATCTCTCTCTCTCTACCTTGCGACTTTTATTCATTTATGTTTCAAGTAAAAGTTTATGTCAATATCTAAAAGCATCATTTCCTAACTCAAAGAGGGATGGGGATGTGATAATATATTATTATGATAGAAATACTTCCTTCCTCTCTCGCGCCTCTTTCTCCTCAATGAAAAACAACTTTCCATCCTGGATACAATTTTTCTCTCTTGTGACTTAACATGTGTACCTTTCAAAGTATCTACGCACATATAACCTATTGAGGGAATGGAGAGGAAGGATATACATCTTGTAAACAAAATTTTGTTCCCCTCAGAATCATTTCTTTTTTGGTTGCATTATATTAACGGAACTAGGCTCGTGCTCTCGTGCTTAACTTTATTTTATATTTTGCTAGAAGGAAATTCCACCGACAAAGGGAGCCTGTACAGCACTTCAAAAAATAGTCAGACATCACCCATCCCTACAATCCAAGCTATATACATTCAATGTACCATTTTCCAAGCTTATAAAACCAGACCAGGGGCCTTATAGACACATATACCTAGTTTCTCAATACAACAAACAACGGCAGCATCCCACCACCACGGTTTTGCTTACCGTCTTCTCTCCATCTTCAGCATTATACAACATAAACCAAGAATAAAGAAAAGACATCACATAAAGATTGCATTGGATGTTGCTGCGGATGATGGTGGTGTGCAATGAATTTTTAACATTTCAATTTTGGCTATACTCTCCTTTTACTGTGCATTACAGACAAGAAAGTGGCTATATACGCTCGTTTTACGGACAGTTGTGTATAGGCGAGCGAGAGCTATTCAAAAATGCAATGCGGTAAAGAATGCTAACTTTCTCTGGTGTAACGTGAGCCTCTCATATGACATGCCACTGCAACAGCGATTACTAGTCGGCATACATGTACTATAAAAACATGTACCATTCCTACTACAGCCGTCTGAATGTAACTTTTTGAAATGGGAAAAAAATCTTCGTCTTTTATAGCCACACAAGAACACACAAGAAGACAGTGCTATCATAAGAATGCCACTATTACGAGATGTATGAGCTCTAGGACACGTGTAGTCAACTAATGGATAATATCTAAATTATTTTACCTTCTCGTCCTTTTACGCTTGTATTTTATAGAGAGTACTTTTGTAATGTTGAGAAGAAAAGTTGTACATTTCTCGTCATGAAGAAAAATCTTGCCCGCTTTTTCTCCTCCATGGACTAGCTCACTTCATATCATTTCATGTCACACATCACGTCGACCGAAAAAGCTTTCCTGTGTAAAAACCAAACTGTGTTTGTGGACAAACTCATACATGACAAGAAATCCACTTTTGGTGTATGACTGCCTCAAGTGAAATATTTTACGAGGGAACAGCATCTGTTGATGTCAGTATTCAATGAATGCATACATTATTACACAGTTCTTTTATGCCATTGTATGACTGCATCCATTTCTAGATTATTTGAGTGAATCTAGTGAACAAAATGTGCAATCGCCAAACCACAGTGGGAGTGTTCATCCCTAAAATTCCACTGACGTTGAAGCGTCTGGCCAGTGTCAGCTCACTTTTAATAAGGTAAAAAAAGTAAAAGATAGTGAAGCCATGATTTGCCCAGGTTTTCCGTGTGATACTAAAATTTCCTAACATTTATTCTCCACATTATCTCTTCAACTAGGAAAGGTTCTTCTATCAAAGTCACTTTCACTTTTTTCACGTGCATTCTGATACACTCTTCCGTGTGACGTGCTGTCTTTTACTCTGCTTAGGGCCATAAGAGATAAAAAATAATTCTTTGCGTATATCGGAACGTGTTCTTTTCCCACCTTCCCCTTCTCACAAGGGTATCCTATGCATAAGTAAGTTTCCTCTGTTTACTGTAGATTTGAAGGAGAAAAAAAGTTTTCTGCTTGAGGGTATTAGGCCGACGATTTATGAATCGACCAGTGAGAAAAAAAGTTGAGTCAACTTTCACCACAAGGAATATTCGTAGTGCCAAAGTGGCAATGGAGGGAGGAAAGAATGAGTGTGGAATGAAATGCATCTCGTGGAACAAGGGAAAAGCAAAGAAGTAAAAATATTTGTCCAAAGATAACTTTCACATAGATCCTTGCTGAGTGGAATGCTTATCCTTTTGATACTCCATACATTAAAGCATCATATCTGTAGCTCGGTGACAGACTCTTGTACATGTATTGATGGCAAATATGTAGTAGTGGGCTAGAAAGTCGTCGACTAAGAATGTGATAATATATGGAATATCAATGCGTTATTCCTAGCTCATACGTGCAATAAATATGAATTTTGTTGAATAGAACTTGAAACAAACTCGGTCCGCTTACTAGTTTTTGTTTATTTTCCAGATATGTCTTTAACTTGAAACTGGTGGATTTAAGCAAATGCTATGTATTGCATTTACGAAATGATAAGATATTCCAGGAAATTTATGCAAGGATTGACAAGCCGCTCGTGAATGCATAGATATTTTATACGTGGATTTTGTGTAGTGTGTGCGTTTTTCAAAAGCAGTGTTTGCTCAAGGTGCACCAATATTATCTGGGCGTATTTCATAAATGTGTTTTTCCCTTTGTATATGAGTCACTCATCCCTTCGCTTCACCGAATTTTGTGGGAAGGAGCGCTTCTAAAGGATTTAGGGGCACTTGAGCGATCAGCGGACGGGGATACGAGTTTGTCTACCGCGAGTGGAGGTGGAGTAGTCTTATATTATATGCATGTTTAAAAAGAGAATTGCAAAAGCTGTATGCCACCAACGAAGAGAACCCTTAGATTCATGGGAATTTCGTCTGCACTGCAACTGCTGTATGCGTTTCTTTTTACAGTGGATATTTATTTTATTTTTCAAGACAAACTTGCGTACTTTCTTTCTCTGAGAAGATGCACATGCTAAACTTGTTTTAATTTTAAAAAAATGATTTATTGAAGAAAAGATACGCATCGCCTCACTTTGATCCTTGCACAGAAATTCCGCTAGTGCTTGAATTGAAGTAAAGGAAATGCTACGCATCTTTCAACGAACGCTTCTGAGCAAAGAGAGGGAAAAAATTTCAGAGAATACAAAATAGAGAGAGGGAAAAAATTTCAGAGAATACAAAATAGAGAGAGGAAACATACTTTATCCTCTTTCTTAATAGGCATGCATATCAAAGTATGTTGGATTCAAGACGAGCGAGACTGCTATTTTGCTTCTTTGCGCTCATCCCTATTACCAAGTTCTTTGCAAGGAGCACGCTCAGAAAAACCTTTTCATGTAGTAGCGTTGCGAAATCTTATCAAAAGACTGATTTAAAATGCAGAGCAAATTAAATCTCCACCAGGGTACAGCGGGGGGAAATGAATTTATTACGTGAGCTCTAACCTTTCCCCGTTAGAATTTAGGTAATAAGGATAACGGCTCTATAAAAGTCAATTTTAACAATCAATATAGGGAACACAAAGTTAGAGTCACAGCACGTGAACCTTTACACAGGGTAATTTGTTTTGTTATAAAAATTGGGTTACTTTATCATCCTAAAACCTTTTTAGGTTGTCGAAAAAAAATCTGAAAGAGAGCTTCTGCCGCCTGCTTGATAACGATAACGCTCTTTCAAAGTATTTCTCATATATGCCACATCTGACATGTATATTAGGCAAGTCAGGTAGTTTCATCATCCGCATTAGAAATGTTGATAATACTTTCGGCTAGTGGGCACCATCAACAAAAAGGACTACTTGGTGGTGAGAGAGTGCAAGTCATGTGCAACCACAGAGCATGAAATTAAAGCAAGACCATCTTTTTTCTCTATATGCCATTCCCTATCATAACATTAGACCGAATTGCTTATTGTTACGGTTAAAGAATCCTGGATAATATGCGGAAGAGAGGCATGTCCATATCATTCAGAGTATATGCCTCTTTATAAAGATAACCATCTCGCGTAACAATAGCAGTTGTATTATTACTTGTCTGTACTATGCATAGCCACACTCCATGAAAGAAACAGGCCGTGATAATATGCATGAAATGAAATATCTTATGCTTAGGCGGATGTAACAGGAAAGAGTGGTTATTATATGCGCGTGCTTAAAACTCTCTCCACTTCAAATACACACTTCATTTTCATACTCATTTTCACACTTTCATGAGACTGTTTCACCTTGCCTTTCTCTTTTTTTTCTAGTCCCCGCTGCTGAGCTCTGGGAGATGAGAATGTGCACAATGCAGTACTTTTTTAGTAAAATTTTCTCATAACTTTTGCAACAACATTGCTTCCCTATGCAACACTCCATCTTTCATAATATTCGCCTCTTGCTACTTGTTGTCTGCCGTGTGTATTCTGCTTCATAAACTTTCCTCGAGGACAGAGATGATGAACAGTTGGTAAATTCATAATGACGTTTTCCCATCTACCTGTGTGCGTATTATTCATTCGAAGCGACACTAGAGAAAGTTTAGGGGAACAGGAATGAGATAGAAAAGGAAAGAGATGCTTAGCATGTAGAAAGGGATTTTTCCGTGAAAAGTTTATCTGTTTGGAATTTTAGCGCAGGCTTGGGTTTCGAGATAAGCTTCTTCTGTAGTTTCCCTTGAAGCGTCAGCCTTTTCACAACTGATCTCTATCCGAAATTATTTCTAAAGCTTTCACTTTTAATAAACTGGAAGAGTACTTTGATCGCTGGATTATTAAACAAGTGCTAACAGGTTAGAGCTGAATGTGTTGTGTGAGATGTTTTTCATACTTTATTTGTGCACTTGGTTTGGTACAGGTGAGGCGAAGAAATGATCATGTTCTCAGTTCTCACTATGCATCTTTTGAATGCTTGAACAATTTTTATTATAGTTGATCAACAAATTACGTTTCCACTCCAGAGAATTTTGCTCTCTTTTTAATACAGTTTCCCTTCATTAAAAGGCTCAGCATCTTGGAAATTTTGAATTGGAGTTATTTGAATTTTCAAATTATTTAATATAAAATTAATTTTGCATGGTACTAAAGACATATTGAAAGCTTTCGTTTGAGCGCTTCTACGTACTCATAAATCAAGCACGATCGAATAACTTTGTAAATTCAATTGAGCTCTCATACTAACTGAATCGAATTTCCAAGGAATGAGCAAAGGAATGATATAGTAGATATATAACAATATTTCGGAAGGTTGTTGCTTTCTTTATTCTACAACACACATTACTGGAAAATAGGAGTTGACTAGTATGACTACAGTCCTCTTACACTTCTTCCAATCCTAACCCTTAACCTTGTTCCTTCAAAGCAAATATAATGTGTTAACCATCAAATGGCATGATTTTCCAAAATAAAATTCCCAAGACGAAGTGAAAGCGCACACACGTTTCGGGACTGCGTGCCTACTGAGCTTAATTAAAATCACTCATCATCATATCACCCACACTCTCTGCTGGCTGATTTCTCATTCCCTAAGGGAATCGTTGCCATCCATTTGCTTGCATTGTATCTGATGCGAGTTTGGTGAAAAACAGACCGCACACGCTGTCGGTGGGATTTCTTCGACAGTATAATAAATGAATTCGCAAGCTTTCTACACAAAAACAACGACCATCATCATCACGAACCCCGACTTTTATGGCGAGTTTGTCTGCTGCATGGAACTAATGTCGTGATCTATAAGTATAAGAGCACGAGTACTTTATCCAATAGAAATATGAGGTAAGTTTAGTTGCGGTCGAAATCTACATTTACAATCCGTGATGTTCAACAAGCCACCGTGGAGGAACTTGCCACTCACCACCATATTATCTTCGCTCCGAAAATGCGTGGCGTTACCACTTAAAATAAACAGAGGATATATTACTTTGCAGTGGCTTTACAGAACATTGCACCGTGAGTGAATTTTTGCAGGCGTACATTTTCCAAAACCTATGCAATGCTCACCTCACCAGATAGTTTATTTCAAAGGATGCGACAAGCAAACCTGGATGTTGTTTCATGTGCACACATTCAATGTGAGTGTGTGTATAATTTGATGAAGGATTTACTACTCTTCACTTTTATAACCCTCTTGATTACTTTTAGTCATTAAAGCACTAACATTTTAATGGACAAACTTACCACACGACACTTTCCATTATTGATGGCTAAGTCTATTACGTGGTTATGGGATCAATTTAATTATCTTTTTTACTGGACACGAATCCTATTGACGAATCCTTTAATAGAGCTAACTTGTTGAGTACATAACAAATTATTTGGATGTGGATAAGCAAGATCTAATCTAAAATGAACATTTACATGCAACTCTGATTGTAGGAACAAATTTAGCCTTATACTTTACTCATATTGATTGTATGAACACTCAAAAGAAAAGAAAATCGTAATTCCTTACGTGACTTCACGTGTTGTGTTGAGAAACTTCAGAGTGCACCAAGAGGTCAGCGATTCCAACTCCCCAAAACGGCAAAGACTGTTTAATCGGCTACCACAATATTATCCAACAATACTTCCTCGTCGAAGACGTGATTTGCGACTGACATTCACACACACCACAAGTTTACAACTGTTTACAAAAGCACGGGACTCCTTCTGCTTTGAAGCTAGAGGAGCAGACACAGATGAACAGACTTAGGAAACAAATGGGGATCCATTAGATTGATTAAACTCCAGAGCGAGAAAGGGATTCCCACAGGGTTCCTTTCAATTTAATTCATACGTTTCCTTGAGGCTTAGCAAAAAGTTTATAAAGAGGATGATGCTCATCATAAAGGAAAAAAGGTAATGATAGTTTTTACTGCTCAACTCGTATTGTGACAATAAGTACAAGTATAACCGTGCTCTAGGAGAAACCCGAAAGTTGTACCTTTTCCCCCAACAATATGAGAGAAAGTTTTACAGCTAATAAAAGAACAGGTAGAACGCACACGGCTCAAGACAAGACACTCGTCAGAGGAAAGTGAAAGGATGACCGCGTCGCTTTCCTAGAGTGCCTTTTACGCTCGATTATCCTTCTGAAATCCAGGTAGCACGGCTCCCGTCTCAAAGTTCCCTTCTTCGAATGCGACGAATTGTCAATGATCTGCCTGTCTCTACAATTTCCGCTTGCTTAGGTAATGCATATTGTATGTATGGAGATAAGCAGGATGATAAAAATGATGAGAAGGGATGAGCTGATGATTATGAGAATGGAATGCAATGCTATGTATAATATCAAACTGAGGGAGAGAACAAAGTTGACGGAAATCGAGATGAGAACGAGACATGTGTGTATTCACGGAAAGAACACTGCAAGATGTTCACCGAGCAAAGCCACGAGGAACACTGGCATCCCTTTTCCCTGAGAAGGAAAATCCTTCCCAGAGATTTTCAGACGGTAAAGCTGCCTTGCTTACTCTCTCCAGCATATTTGCTCCAGCTTCAACATCCGCAGTAACCTTACAGCTAGTTTATATCTGATTTCTGTACTAAATAGTCCACTCACTCAGCTCAGACCCCGGTTGCTTGCTGCTCCCTTCTTGTCTTCATTCCATTTTGTACCCTATCCAACCGATTCCATTGCCGTTGGGTATTTTGAGACATTATAAAGGCATACACATGTCCTATGCATTTTAAGATGAGATGCATTGAATTGGGGTTTTAGACTGCTTGCTGTACCCCTTCAACAGATTGAAGAGTGCTGTACATTTTAAAAGGCAACATCAAATGTCCATATAGTCGTAGATGGAAAGTGGTAAGACTGTCGTGGTAGAGTTATAATAGTGGTTATGGAACTTTGTCATCTTGGCTCAGGAATATGTTACGGCTTTCATCCTTCATAAACGAGAAAGATATGATGTGCGTAAGCGTGTGGTATTACCGTTTACAATGAAGACGAGTTTCCGTTTGATATTCAGGCAAATGCAAGGGGTGGATTAAGGCAGATAAAAGCTTGTTGTGAGGAGTATATGGGAAATCATTGTTCTTGGATTGTTCGCTTCTCGTAAAAAAACGACATGATATTTGCATTGTGAATTCCTATTTTTACAAGTACATCCTTTGTGGCCAGTGGGATGACATTGGAGAGAGGTAAAAGGAAGGATTGGATGAAAGTAGCATTTGAATCAGTTCCCAATGGGTAATATATGGGCTCATAAGAATTGATGAGGGGTACTTGTATCCACTTTTCAGGGATCATCCAGTCCATTTCAAGTAATTGCGAGAGTTTTCACAATGCCATGCTCGAATATGATGATGATGATATGATGTGGTCTTTACATGATACTTCCAATGGGATCCTCTTCAGTCTTCAATGATGTACACTTTGGTTCTTGAAATCATCTAATAAGAGTGAAAATCAATTTGACAAATTAGAAAAAGGGGTAGGAAAAAGTTGAGAACTTGAAGTGGAGCGTTTGTGGATATTCTCATTGTGGTTGTTGAGTCTCCTATTGTAGTGAGTTCACATAAAGCTAGAATAACGTATTCCATAAACGGCTGAGAAACGGCGGATATGTGTATAAGTGGAATGGCCTACATCCAAGATTTTGAGGGGAGCTTTACAATTATGTTATATTATATTAGGGGGATATCTACTATACAATTTATGTTGAAGAATAAAGATGTAATGATATCGGAAAGAGTATCATGAAGAATAGGTTTTTGTCATTGTCAGTTCAAACCTACCGGATCTCTCAATTATAACGTCATGTGTTGCAGTGAATGCATTGACAACGTCATTGTAAGAAACTTTGTGCATTTTGTCAAATCAACAATTTTGTTTGATAAAAATGATGAGTAGCCTTTAGGGTCTACTTTCATTCGCATGACAAAGACCAATGTCAATATGCCCATGTAGTCATCATGAAAACTTTATTTATTAAAGGTAGTTTCTTCATTCATTTATGTACAATAGTCGAATACAGTGTTTTTCATACTACAGCAATCAACTTGCCATAGAACAAATGTGAACTTCCTCCAAGCGCTGTAACTCTATCGACTAAAGATGCCACCATCAATGGGAACAGAAGAGCCAGTAATCATTGCAGAAGCAGGACTGGATAGAAATAAGACAAGATCTGCAGCTTCGCTTGGTTGAACCGGTCTCTTTATAATTTGACGATCCAAGACTTTCTGAGTCTCTTGAACAATCTTAGGATTTGTTGAGACAAACATCTCCTTAACCATTGCAGTTGGAGCTGGACTGATGGAGTTGACACGAATGCCAGTATCACCAAGCTCCAGTGCCATACATTTTGTCAGCATTAGAACTGCAGCTTTGGTGCAGCTGTACATAGAAATCCCTTTCGATGGTGTCGTATCAAACTAGGTGACATTGAGGAGCAAAATGAGACTTATGCACGAACTAATAAAATCATTGACGTTGGATCTCTATCACTGGCGTTTGATGTGAAAGTTAATCTTACCACAGAAGAAATGTTGACGATGGTCCCTCCTTGTGCCCGGTCATGCTGAATTAAACCTTTGGTAACTGCTTGACTTACATTTACCACCGCTTTGAAGTTTACAGAGAAGAGTCTAAAATATCGTATACATTACCATGAGTGAAATGCATCGATAGATGTCTTAGAGTAACAAGTGCATAAGTTTAAGTATTTTGATACATTTTACAGTTTCGTCCAGTACCGTTTTATATGCACACAATACCACTTAGCAATGATGTTAACATCAAAGCACGGTATATTTTTTCCTTTAATTTTATGGTTCACTTTCCCTCATTCTTACCCATCTATCTGCTCTGGGGCAATATCTTCGAAAAATGAAGTGCCTGATATGGCAGCATTATTTACAAGATGATCAATGGGCGCAATACCCTTGACAAGTCGACGTGTTTCGTCCCAATCCCTCAAGTCGACGCAGATCGTTGTCACAGTTGGAAATTCCTCCTTTAAAGAGTCTAGGTACGACTGCCTTTTGTCCAGGGCGAATACAAACGCATTGCTTTCGTAAAACTTTTTCACGAGAGCGTATCCCAAACCTGCAAGAAACAAAGGAAGTGTTTACTCAAGGGAATTCACCATGATGGATGACCGCAAGATTACATAATGTACTGGAAATGGTTCATTCTTTTTTATTGCTGATGGAAGCTGGCGATCGATCTTCTTAAGAAATTATCTAGTTTGTAAAAATAGTCTGAACCAAGTGCGACAGCAGGAAAAATATAGCAAAATACGGTAATACAGCCACAAAAAAATCTGCGAATCCGTTACCTTTTCCAGCCCCTGTAATCAGGACACGTCGACCGGAAAAGAATTCAGCGTATGATTCTTTATCCATTTTACGACTTGCTTGAATTTGAACAGCGTCTTTACAAGTGATATTTTACGGCTGGGCTTGTCGGATAAACTGATCTGCAATGGAAAACACCTACCAATCCAACGAACAACTTAGAAATCGCAGATGAGGTACGACATAATTACTCATTACGGTTTTAGCTAGTTTGCACCATGTATACATTATAGCAAAGTCATGATAAAGTCAAGCATGGGTCATACTATTATGGCGTTTCACTTCTCAATTGAGTTCTCATATCGCATACTTACGCGTAACGTTCATAATGACTGCAAAAGGTGAATGAGTTATTTTTTGTGACAGGAAAATATTGAGTATTTCTATATGCTACACAGCTCTTCGCTATGACCTATGAGAGCTCGTTCCTTAGTATGATGGTGTGTGGTGTGATACACCCTTTCACGAAGCGTTTTATTATTCGAAAGTTTTACCAACTGTGTATATGACAATTAGATATGGCTTGAAGTTATTAAAATTTTCAGATGCTATTAGCTTCAGCAGAGAACGCGTAGATAAAAAAGTGCAAAGACGAGTTGGTAAGAGCATGCTGCCTTCGCTAAATCTTCACTTACGTGCAAAGTTGAATAATTCATTAACTGCTGGAATCTGCTAATTAATTCGGAACCATTACTGATCCATTTTCATATTCTGTATCTCTGTATGTCAAGATCTCATGCATACGTAATAATTCTTTAGAGCGATGAATTAAACTTTCCGTTGAAATGGTATGTGAAAACAGTAAAAATTGAAGGTCATCCGAAATGTGTACGGTCACAAAACGGCTCGTGTAACCAGGCAGAGTGTTTACTAGGTTTAGGGTAATACTTATGCAATATGTATGTACATAAACCAATTATATTCTTGGTCTTTATTAGAAAGTAACATGATTACGGAGAATCTAACTTTAATTTTTACATTTCACACAGTAAACTGGTATTAAGAGTTTATTAGACGTTTATTAATGTACAAAATTACACAATACATTCGCTTATGCCAGACTTTGGTTGATTTTATATGACACATCCTCACATTTTTTAAATTCTCTTGTATATTCCACAGAAGCCGGGCCAAACCTTGCCTCAACATACTCCAAACTTTTCTTCAAATACACCATGGCTTCAGCAAATTTACCTTAAAAACAGTAAGCATAGTTATAACGATAAACATAACTATTTCAAGTCAAGTAAACAGTATAGAGGCATTGATTTCAAGTAGAGGTTTGAATATTTTATAGTGGTTACCTATCAGTACATAAGCGCGTGCAAGTGTATCACAAATGTGCCCTAGATTGGAGTTATATTTAAACAAAACCTTTGAAGCTGAGCTGTAGCACAACTCTAGAGTAACTATTGCCTCCTTGGAATCCATTCCGTTCTCTAGTAAATGCTCTCCTAAATTATCATACATCACATATTGTACATTGTACATCTCAACCACATTTTCGTATGATTTAATAATTTAATCAGGACCATATAACGATTTCTTTTTGAAGTTAACCTTTGCTTAGTAAATCACGAGCAGAATTCCATAGATCATATTTCTTTCTCATAGTTTCAACATATCCACAAGTTGTGCATTTCATCGTTTCATCCACTGATATAGGCATAGCTCCAGATACATTCATAGAACCCTCGCATTTATCACATTTAAATGCCTCGAACTGTTCCTGTTATATGGAAATCATTAATAGCATAAGAAACAAACACTAGCTTACGAACTTCTATCTATATACAATAAAATGGTAATTATCACTTTTCATAATAGTATAAGTAAACAGACAGACATACAGCGAAAGAAAAACCGAGCTCCAATTCATGGTTGCATTTATCACAATAACATGTGAAGAAATATTGTTCAGTGAGGATCTCTTGTCGATCAGCCCTCGGCATTCTACGAAAATGTGGACCATAGCAGTTATAAATATTTTCTCCACTTTTGATGCTTTGTGAGGCTTGGACGACTAATACTTGACCATCTTCGAACTAACCAAATTTAATAAAAGCTGATAATGTAACTTCAGTTTACAAACTAACCATTATAAACATGGCGGTTTTGCATATATTCAAGCACGGTAAGACAATATTACCTGAAATGCAATATTTGGATTGCAGGAATGATTCATCATGCTAGCGGCTGAATAAATAGCTGTGGCGATTCGTTTTTGACTTTCACCAATGACCGATGAAGTTAACACGTCTTCTAAACACAAACAAAAGTTACACATGCAAATTGTTCCGACACACTCCATATAATAAAAAGGTGCTAATAGCATCATATCATGTACAGTTGAACTTTACAACTCGAACTCACCACCATCGTCAGTTAGTACATCCGTGACAGCATGGGCGTTGCATATCAATTGGCAAATATGTCGCAATATTACTCCACCTACTCTATGTCGTTTCGATAAGCAGGTTCCGTGCAGAAACGATGTTTTTGTAATTAAAAACTGAGTAAGTAAGGCGGCAGACTAAAGCAGGTTACACAAATAATCATGAAAATTACAATTAGGCATGTGGACAATAGTATATTATTTAGCAGAAGATTACACCATAGCTCATCATATTTACCAGAGCGTACTGAAACAAATCCTCTACAAGCATTTCAGTCACATGGTCCAACAATGAAAATATTCGAGAATAGTTGCAACCTTGTTTTTTAAATATTTGTATATTTGTGACATCGGATAAGTCTGTTTCCCTTTCAGCACAATACAAAATCTTATCAACTCCAGCTACAAGAATTATCCTAACGGCTAAATGAGAAATCCCAACGGCATCCATAAGGTCCAACCACATACATTCGTGTTTGTGGTAGATATCAGCAGCTTCAGAACAAACCTCATCACAAAAAAGTACCTGTGTGCATCGCCTACATCTGAAAATTATTAATAAAGTTCATTAAGTTCTCAACGTACGCGCATTTACTACAACGTAAGCATGTACATGCGGATATGGTTTTGATTTTGCATAAGCAAACGAATTTAATTTTAATTTATGCAAGCTTAGCTCTAAAATGCTTCAACTTTATTATGAAATGTACTTACGGAAAGAAATGGCTGTTCTTATCACCATCATTTAATAGTTTATGACAATGGTGACAATGTGAGGAATAGAATTCTGTCAATAAGACAGAAGCAAATGGGCGTTCTTGGAAAAGCACGTCCCCCCTATCCAAATCTTTTTCTGCGATAATATGCCTACCCAACGGAACAGACGTTTGCAAAGAAATACTTTCTGGTGCACCCTCAAACCTATCGTTTTCTTTCCATTTGCATGATTCTTCTTCGGGCTCAGCCTCCAAATTGCACTTGGGTATTTTTTTCTTCAATTCTTCGATTTGCATTTCAATTTCATTGATTTTGGTATCAATGCTTGAATGCAAATGAGGCTTGTTTCCACATCTTGACTGCTTTGAGGTGTTCTGAGTTCCTTGAGCCAAGCTTGGGCGTTGATTGTCTGTCGCCGAAGTTTCTGGAGGTGTTCCAACAGCATTTTGCTTAACTTTTATCATTTCCAAACATTCTTGGGCTTTCGTGACAATTCCTAGCTTAATATAAATTATAGCTTTTCGACAAAGTAGTTTTAATTGCAAATTTTCAGGATACCCATACTTCAACGCTAGATCGGCGTCACTCAATGCCTTTTCATAATACTCACTTCCAAGTTCATTGTAAACTGCTGATCGATTTGCAAGTGCAACAGCAAGACACTGATCACTATGATTCGAATCCTTCGACTCTACTTGCGAAGTGGTTTTGTCATGGCTTATCTTTGGAAAGCTAGCAAATTTGATCGCAAGATTGTAATGGTTTAAGCTAGCTGAGAGATCCTTTTTCTTGAAACAATCATTGCCAGATTCGCGTGCTTTTATCGACTTCTCATTGCATTTTGAATATTTGTTAAGTTTGATTTCGGTATTCTCATTCTCGAATTTGCTTGTAGATGACGCTGATAATGGGAATGCGTTTGCAGATGAAACTTGAATGTCTTCTTGGCGAATCCATTCATCAAGTTTTGGTCTAAGGATAAAAATAAAAGTAAACAAATTAAACTTGTGAATTTATTTATTTATTTATTTGTTTGTTAACAGACCACGTCATAATAACAGATCCAATCATAGCCTAATAACCTCTTAGAGTAATTAAACAGAAATTCTTAGTAACATTGAGATGTCACGATAATTTGGTTCACTGTTAAACAAAGATTTGCTCCAGACAATGCTCAGAGGACTTTCTACTCATCTTCACATTAACATATATATATGCAACAAATCTGAAGTATAGGAGTTTAAATATGGTTTAAATTAAATTAGCTAATTCCAGGAAACAAATTTTTTGAGTGAAGA
>JAHZNA010000350.1:0-24204 GCA_027743935.1 Sinodicranocentrus sp. ZH6
TTGCGAATGTTTACTGTATTCAACAATGTGGATAATGGGGAAGAGGTTGCTAGCTTATTTGCCAAGGTTGAGAGGAGAGAGTTTTAAGGGGAAGTGAAAAGCTTGTATTTTGGCGGGGTAGGGATACATATTACATGTACACATGACATTGGATTTCTGAGAAGGAAATAAGATCCACATGGGAGGCATTTGATTTGAAGGAATTTTTTTCTTGTGACTTTGTCACATGTGTCACGTGGAGATGGGAAGGTGTTTTTGTTTTCTTAATGCCCCGAATTTCGGGATTAGTAATGAAATTCGCTGGGAAAAACTTTCTTAGGAATTAATCAATATTTCAATGACTACACATTACGGAATGCAGTTTGGTGGTGTGGTACTGTGCTACGACAGGCTTAAACCTGGTAGCTTCTTTTTGGATTTTTGTAAAACTATTTTAATCATTAGCGTAGAGTTTGAAAAACACTGGATCAAGCCCAATCATGAGAAGCAACACCGAAAAAATTTCATCTCATAATTTCAAGTTACCCTTGTACGCCCAACCAAAACGAGAAAAGTATTTCTATAAGAGGATTTCAAACTGGAGAACATTTCCCCAGAGTTATTTTGCGGTTTGACAAGAAAATCTGTTTCTGAAGACGTGATGATCACAACGATCTTTCCCTGCATAAGGGCTTCCTTCCACGTAACTATATGGAGAAAATTCCAAAGATTTGTTTTCACCAAGGCTATAACTTTCCCTTTCATGACATCACCACCACACTAATCTTCCCATCTGTTTCTTTTTCATTTTCTACTACTAAATACTTCCAAACTATGAGCTGTGGCTGTGGGCTCTTCTCATTTCTATAGAATATGGATTAATATGCATATTTTGCACACAATTTACATAGCCATTTACTCAACAAAGACTTTCAAGGTTTTTTCCCTTTGCAAAAAAATATGTTGAGTATCCTTTTCATCCTCTTGTTTTTCCCTTCCTATTCCCAGAAGGGGAGAAAAAAATTGCGAAACTTAATTTTCGCAAGAGATGCATTTTTCATGTAAATTCATACAGAGTTATTCTTTCCAAAAAAAAAGATGGAACTGGATAAAGAAAATTCCCTCTTGTTAAACAAATGAACGCTCTTTTGAACACATCCAAAGAAACTTTCTCTTGTAAAGTTTTCTAAACTCAATTTGTATCAAAAAGCGAGTTTATTTTTTAAACATTATTTTCTACTTTTCCCTCGTTGATCAAAATGCACTCCACTGGAGGGAAATTGAATAAGGCTGATTTTCCACTTGTCAAGAATACCTCAGCAGAATTCCAATTTTCTTCTCCAGTACTTTCCTCCCTATTCCGGTTGTCGAGAAAAAAGAAAGTTTTTTTAAAAAATGTTTTACTATTGATATTATAAATTTTGTATTGTTTTTCTGGATTGGATTGATATATCGTGTTACATCCAGCCACCAGTGCGTTCATCCTTGAGTCCGATAAATTTAATCCTGGACTCTATTATTTCGTAGGGAAGCTCCTCCTCTCGTCAATTCAATTTCCAAGAAAAGTAAATGCAAAATGTTGGAAGAGGAGTTGCGCCTTTTTCCACTTTAATATTTTCTCCAGTCTACTGGAAAATAAAAGAATAGAGTATACCCAAGGAATCACTAAATATTCCAGGGTATCTTTTGTTCTTTTCTTTTTCTTCCGAAAAAAAACAGAAATCTGTTGAGCTTCCTTCGAAATCCAAATGAAAAAGTCATACAAAGCAGGATGGAACGAGGTCAACAAAAAAGCTCGAGTCAGATCAATAAACAATTTCGTTTTTTTCTCTTTGCCCTCCCATGCGACTCGCATTTTTTGTCTGAAAGCTTAAGCCTTTTTTTCAAAGAAATACACACACGTCATCATTCAATTTGAAATCGGAAACGTGAAATTATTTACTTTGTTGTCTTGCTTCATGCAAAGGTGAAGTGAGCCGAAGAGTTTTTTTGCATTTACAATTCATGGATATTCTCCAGTTTTTTTGTTGTATTTACAATTTCCCTTAACGTTCTAGACAATTTTCAAGCAGATCACGAAACCTGACTTGAATATTATTGTTCTCTATTCGAATGGAAATTGGGTGGAGAAAAAAACAAGCATGAGAGGAGGAGGTTGGGATACAATTTCAAATTTAATTTTGCTCATTTCCCTCCAAACAAACTGGCATTTCAAAAGGGATAGAGTCATAATAGAATCGCTTCATTTCCAGGAAATGAATCAAATCAAGAGTCCCCGAGTCATTGTTTCTCAAGAAATCTAGTCGATCAAATTCCTTCCAGCTTTTTATTTTCTCCGGCAGAGATTTGAATAAAAGGAGGAGGAATAAAGATTGCATGATTTTGTACAATTGGTGTTTCGCATTTCTGGAGAAAACGTGGTGTCCCGTTCTACCTTTTTTTTTAAAAAAAAAAAAAAAATTGAGCGTGATGAGGATCGTTCCATATTGCTGGATAGTAATTTTCTCTAGTAAAAGCTAAAAGACCACTAGCTATTTCTCATGATGACTTTGCCCATTTATTCCTATCGAGGAACAAAAGCCGAGTTTTTATTACAGATAAGGATTTTGAGTGGAAATCGTCATTCCTCTGGTTTGTTATAAGGTTAGACATACATGCACACACCGACATAGCCGGACAATTTTTCTTCTTCTCCAGTTGCTCTCATCCATAGAGTGTAGTTCTATTGAGTTTTCTCTAGAGAAGATTATTACTATGCATGTAGACATATTTTGCTCGTTAGAAACAACATCCCATCACCAATCGCTACTTTTGACTAAGCTCCAATCTTGCATCCTTCTCCAGCATTCCAGAGAGAGAGGAGGATATACAAAGACATAAATAAAGTGGCATGGTGGCAGTCCCGGAATGCTCAATAAGGTCAAAGTGAAGATAAATGGGAAGCCAGGCAGGGTATACACTTGCAACGCAGTCAAGCTCTCCGGCATGCATCATCCTGGCACGGGAAAATCCAACACCACACAAGAAAACCAAATACCCTATTATTATTATTGGCTGGGGCTGGAGTCTCCTGGAGAAAAAAAGGGACAACAGAGAAAGCACATAGATATATATGAATAAATATATGGATAGATGGGCAGATATGCATCCAGGCATACTTCCATATTGGCTTGATTAACCTAATTTGAGTTTGTCATGAAATGTGAGCGTTGATCCTTATTTTCATGGGTGAGGTGGAGGAGGACGAGGAAGCGCATGGAGAAAAAATACATAACCAAGTTTACCCTGCCGCTTATCTCTGTGTGTATCCTCTCTCAGCTTTGAGTCTGGTTACCAAAGGAAAAGTGAGTGGGAAACTGGGTTTTTGGATTTTGTGTCTGGAAAAGAGGACTAATCATGAATGACTGGAGAAAAGAGAGAAGAGGGAGGTGGAGAGTGTGATCACATCTTTTCAAGGCTTATTAGCCATTCCCTGAGAGCATTTATTAGCAAAGGACATGTGTGTCTGTCCGAGTCTCGTTTGGATTTTAGCTCTTGCCGACATTCATTATTTCTGGAGAATTTATAACAGCCTATCTGGATAATTGTAATGAGTCTTGTCTATTTTCCTTTTTCCTCTAGCTTCAGGCCTATTCTCTGGAGACAAGATGGCAGCGATCCAGCGTCGCAAGAGTGCAGGCACCAGTAGCAGCAGCTCATCTGCCGATTCCAGCTCTCCCTCTGCTTCCGCAACAGCCGGTCCACCAACCGCACTCACCGCATTTCCCGCTGCTGCTGTTGCAGCCTCTCTGACAATTTCATCAATCCAGTTGTCTTCCAGCATTGGAAGTGCATGGTGTCATTACACTGGAGCAAGTCGAAGTCGAAGTGGTGCAAGTCGGTGGAGCCACTCATTCAACTTTCTCTTCTTGTTTATCACCGCCACGGGTGGAGATGTAGTGAGGTCGATTGTCGAAACACTTTTATCCTTGGCGTTCCTCCCAGTTCCAGTTTTTCTTGTGGCGGCAGCAAAACTATCGGATTGGATTTGGGGAAAAGTATCACGAATAGGACCACCTCAGCGGTTCCAGTCTGGGTGCAGAAATGAACAAGAGAACTACAAAACCCGACGTGATTATTGCTCTCCTTCTGCCAATAATCTTTCTCCCTTGAGTAGGTCACCACGAGAAGGATGGGGTCTGGAAATTTGGAAGAAGGACCAGTTGTTGCTGGAGGAACAACAGCGGGCCCGACAACAAAGCCACTACCGGTGGTGGTTCCTTCCAGAGAGGTATTTTGTCATTCGAGTAAGAAGACTTGTATCATCATCATCATCCTCAATGAACAAAAGTTTACCCGTTTTCCTCTCCATTGCACAATCTTTATGGACTGCGTTCCCTTCTCGAGTCTCCAGCTTTCCCTTTCAAGCCCAACTCGGGACGAGAATAAAAGAAGGAATGTTGGGGGTGTTGTGGGAGAGAAAAGGCAACCCATTACTTTTCCTTTGCTCATCAAACCATTTCGGTTTTCGGACCATTTCACACCTGCTCATATTTCCTCCAGGTCCACTTCACCGAAAGGAGGGAGTCCGAGTATTTTCTCTTAAAATGCCCAAGTGTTGATCATCCACATTTTTCCCCAGGGTTCGCATACATACATATATATATATACAAGTAGACCCCCATTTAAAATTAAATGGATGAAAGAAAGGGTTAAAGGCTGGTAAAAATTTGAAGTAATTAAGATTTATTATTTCTTCAAATAAATATGTATTACATATGTCGTTTAATTTCATATTTTATTTATTAAGTCCAGTCCAGTCCTATGTAACTTAGTCAGTAATTACTCATTCAGAATGTGCACAACAACATCATCATTAGCTACACTACATAATGCATGTCTTCAGTTTAGCACTGATCTGATTCAGATTTATACATTGTATGTTAATGTGTAACCGACATATGTGAGGAGCCTCAAAAGAACAAAGAACTGTGAATGAAGAAAAGGTACCCTGATCTGATTTATACACTGTGTGCAAATGTGTAACCGAATTGGGTGGAACCTCCCAACCCGACTTAAAACCCGACCCTCCCCACCCGACTTAGACCCGACTTCAACCCGACCCTCCCCACCCGACTTAGTCGGGTTCCAATCGGGTCTAAGTCGGGTGGGGAGGGTCGGGTTGGGAGGTTCCACCACCGAATTGACATTTGAGGAGCCATGAAAAACGAAAAAAACTTTGTATCACTTGTGTAAGAAGGAAACAAAACCAAAGTGGTTACAGAACCTGGCATTCCATTGCTGTTACGAAATCTATCATGCAAATTGCATTTGCATTAGGTGAAACTGCATGTAAAATTGTCGACTCGGAGACTTACGAAATTTGTCATACACAATACATTACAAAAAACTAAATCAGATTTTTATAGTTAACTTTTTGAAAAAGTAAATGGACGTCGGAACTCCTGAGCTCTTTAGCTTTCATTTGATGCCATTTTTATAAAAAATCGTGCACTCCTTATACGACAAAAGGGTACAAAACTGACTGCCCGGATCTCAAACACGCTCATATAATAAGTATGGATATATTCGTAATCCCTGTTTGAGTTTAGCCACCGTCACAATACCACCAGTCAAAACGATTATGTAGTTGAGAGGCTTAAAATGGTCGGCTCATGGGAGACGCTTCATTTAACCCTTTCTTCCATTAAAAGTGACAAAAATATCCCTTTCACAAAGTTCCCTTTCTTTGCATTCTTTTCACGATAAAGTATGCAATTGTGAAGCGACACACAGCACACAAATTTTTGCACCGTGTTAATAACAGAATAAGCTAGGAAATTAATTCCATGTAAAAAAATTGTTATTGGGAAAAAGTAGGTCAAAACAAGTTGAATGAGGTACTATTACGCAAGTGGACATTTTATAGGATTTAATGGCTACTTTCACATTTCTCTGTAAATAATCCATGCCATTTGTTTCCTATTGTGCGTGAAATGTTGACTCGGATACTTTTTATAAGTGTAATATATAATGTACAGCATGTTTCATCACGATTTACATTGTAAATAGAGAAAGCTTTAAATTTACGCATTTCCGGGAAAATGATAATTATAACTTTCAACTTCTCTCTTAAATTCTAGGCTGGAGGTTGAAAATGAAAAGCTAATTTGTGTTGATGATAGTGAGTGTGTAAATATTTGCTATTCTAATTAAGAAAAAAGGTACATATATTTTAAGGTGCGGATATCATAAACTTTGTTGATATATGGTTAAAAAAGTAAGTCAAGGGAAATATTACAAACGTCATTTATAGGTTCACCACGTTATATGCTTTAGAAAAATTGAAAAAAATTGATGATGAAATTTGTAAAATTGCATAAAAGTTTCCACCTCCGTTGTGTAAAATAAAACTATATTACATAAAATTAGATTGGCTAGACTTTCTTGTGTAAAAATGTAATAAAAAAATTTCCTGTGTGTAATACAACCAATGTTTTCTTGAATGTTATGTCAATATCCCTTGTAAGAAATGTAGGCTACACGAATGTATTTTTAGGTAGATGTGTGCGTGCAGTAGCAAAGTAAATAAAATATAAAGCGACTTATACCCCTCCATCTCAATCTCACTATTCTCACTTCGATTACCATCGTAGCGTAAGTAGGTTTGTGGGTGGCATGGCATATGACTTTCTCCACTTTTTTATGTTATATACAACAACCAACGTTTGGTAAACACACACGTCTTCCCAATGCGGATTCTTATAATGTCAGCATTTTCGCAAACAAAGTTGACGAGGTGGAAACGAGAAAAGGAAAGCATTTTTTTCCCATCCAAAATAATATAGAGGTAGGTAAAGGTGTCTACGGAAGTTGGAGAATGTATGCATTTTTTACACTATGTTGCCTTTATATTCACATTTTTACCCAATTGGATTTTTTTCCTGTGGTCTTGTAATGTAAGTGAAGTACTGAAGTTGTGTACATAATGTAAAGTACTTGATGTACTTGTACGTTTTGATGTGTTAACACTCTAAAAGAAAATCCTTTCTATTGAATTGACAGTCGGAGTGAATTGAGAAAGTGAAAGTTTCTCTTTCTCTTTGGGAAAGATATCTCTCCCAAAAGAAAAGTTTGTTTTGTGGAATTGAGAGAAAAAATATATGATGGGGAATAGAGATATGCTATGAGTTTTTTATGTATGTTCCTATTAAAGTACTTACTTCGTGTGTGGGCTTTTTTAAAATGCTATAGAGTTGTGGACAAGCAAAAAAATGTATGAAAGCGACGGGGACTTTTTTTCAACGAGCAATTTTTAGAGACAAGCTGTCTTCGCGGTTTTTACATCAAAAGTAGAGCGAAAAGGAAAGTGGGAAAATTCCGCGAGTACAGAGAAAAAACTTGCGAAAAAAAATCTTTTTACTGATGTGATACACCGCTCGCTGATGTACCTCCGCTGTTGCTTTATTCCTCTTTTCAATCCAAGTTTCAATTTCTTTCATTCAGAGAGAAAAGCTTTGATGAATGAAAAAAAGGAAAGCCAAGTCAGCACTTTTTTGTTGAGGAAGTTAAAAAGGATTTTGCAGATGGATTGTGAATTGGAAACGGTGGAATTCCAAGTATGAGATGGTGTATAGTGCGTTACGTCGTGGAGTGCGTAGTCGCGTAGTTGGAATGCGTATCGATTAAAAAGTTGGATGAGATGATGTCAAATGGGTTTGGTAATAACAGAGATTTTCTGGGAAATTGGGAACACGAGAAGAGAATTTTAAAGGGATTGGTTCATTAGGTTGATTGTAGCCGTTCAACTTTCACAACTTTCTGGAAGTTTTTTTGGAAATCTAAAGTTACCCGTATCGTAGACTGTAAGATGGGGATATCTCTGGCAAAATTAAGGATGGAACTGTCTCATTAAACATGATAGAAAGTGAATTACTGAATACTTGTGAATCTTGAGATATTTGGATAGCGATATAAGTATTTAAATGTAAAATCATATAATTACAATGTAATATGGTTATGGTAAAAGGCTGAAAATTATTTTTACCTACGTGAGGTTTCAAAATAAACGAAAAAATATACATGTAATTTAGAAGTGAACAAAAAACTTCTAATCTAGACTAATTCGAATTTGTAGGCTAAGTTAGAGTACGAAAATCATAAACACGAGCTCGTTTGTCATGATGAATAGCTGCTATTACATTATTGCTATTTGGTAAAGTTTAACGAGAGGTTGTACATAATAATGTTTGATAAGGATATCAAGAATAATTGATTCCCCGTGAAAGTTCTATGAAGTGAGTAAGTGCATTTTTGTAATCACTGCATTTTAGTGATTTTTTCAATAAAGTACTCCAGTTTCACTGATTTGATTAATCGAGATTGTGCCAGAGGATTGTACCTTTGCCTACAACCAAATGAAGCATTCTTTCTTTCTAGCTTCATTAATTTGATTTCATAAAAATCATTTATCCTCTTATTTCATACACAATTATTTGTAACGGCAGCATTTGCACCACCCACGTTTTGCCAATTGGACCGTATAAAATAGCGTACATACATTCTATATTACAGTACACGAAATACATGTGACATGTACGGGAAATTTTAATTATAATGGAAAAAATCAGCGAAACGAGAAGGTTGCTCAATTAGCATGTTCTGGAAACCACGCATTCAATATGTTTATTCCCAATATGGCGTCATTTTTAGTCATTTTTTTAAACGGATATACGTATACGTTAGTAGGCTACCAAGTAGCTTTATATCTTACAAATACATAAAAGTATGAATACAGAATTTATAAGGTAGGGAATTAAAGTACCTCGTTTGCATAATATCGTATATAAAAATAACTATCCTACATGCTTACATTACAGTTAAGTTAGACGTAACGTACCGAAGAGATAGGTTGACAAAGGCATGCTAATACAAATATCGTTAATTAGTAAGCAAATGAATAACAATCAGTGAGCAATTGAGCTTAACTGCTCAGCCTTCAAAGCTCCTAGATCTAGTCGAGCGTCAACATCTTCATCTAGTTCCCCAATCACGGCGCTGTAAAATACATCATATTTTAATTATGACAATGACTGTGCTATGCAGATGCAGAGAGAGAAAGACAGGAAAACAATATAATTTAGCTTACTAAATTATATAAAAATACATTCATAATAATAAATTGTATAAAACCTACACATACATACAACATAATCTCCAATACAAATCCATGAAGTAAGATATAAATATAAAAAGGGACAATTAATTCAATCCTCCGTAAAACTCACCACAAAATTTCGTCCGTCGGCAGTGATTATCGAAACAACTCCTAGAAATCATAAAACACATCAATTATTACTGATTCTCACCAACGATCTAGCTTTTACCAACAACACGTGACGCATGCTATCCTATATGCAAATAATACAGAAAAAACAGTTTGCAATCTTAAATCTTACTGTTCACGTAGTTCTCCAGTGCGGATCCCATTTTGAAAATTTAGCTCTCCGGATTCCAAGATTAAATGTTGGATATGGGCAGAAAATCAAAATCGACAAAAAATCCAACGCACGTTCAACGTTGTATTTGCTTCCACTTCTCTTGACTGAGGTTGAACTAAGCTTGTGACACTAGAATATAGCTAAAAACATGAGATTATTAATCAACAATGACTTCTCGGTTGTGCTGTAATCAATCACGTCACTAATCACTGGAAACTAATTAGACTTTCACCACTAATTTGACTTTCAGTTGAGCAGCCGACCATTTCACAATCAGTTTGTGTACTAAAAAAATGGACAGCCGCATAAAATAGCTTTATCCCTCTTACTTACTGGGGTATTGTGAGATACAAAAATACGTATATTTCATTGTCAATAATACTTTTCACCTGCTGCATTGCATCCAAAATATAAATATTTTGATCTGCCAAGCCTCATGCAGCTGACTCACTGACTGTCAACGGATGTGCTCGGTCGGATGCTTTTAATTCTGCATTTAAAAGTTCAAGTACTGCCAAAACTAGAAATCCAGAAGAGATGAGCGAAGCCGAAACATCAGTATACAGGGGTGTCGAGCTCCGAAAATTGCCCCTAAGTGTACGGATTCGGATCGGTCAGGTGCGGATGTCTTTAAGAAAATTAACTTCCATTTCGCGTGAACTGAAAGTGTAATTATTATTATAAGAATTTCGAATGCTTTTTGCAGTTACTGGACAGCCAAGAATCATGGAGAATATTGATGGCAAGTATTCCTTCAGAAAGAAGCCCAGAAATTTCAAAATACACAGTTGAGCACATGAATTTAATCGAAAATCATGGAAAAACAACGGGAAAGTCATGTGGGGAAATTCTTATCGATGAATGGTCCACATCAGGAAGAGTTCGACCTACTACCGAAGTTTTGCTTCAGTTGCTGATCGACTGTAGATTGTTTCGTGCTGCAGATTTTATCGCTACAGAAGTATTAAATACATCATCCCCTGAAAGACCTGGGACAGGGCCGGCTGCAAGAGTGCCAAATCTAACAGAGGAGCACAGCATTGATACGAGAAGTATGATGTTAGCGACGGATGGTGGTGGACCTAATAATAACGATAACGTGAAAGAACTTATGGAACAACTTAATAATCATGATTCTGCCTCAGGACATTTAATCAATTTCGATGCTGCTGCACTCGAATCTGCGACAGGGAATTTTGACGAGTCTCGTAAAGTAGGGAGTGGCGCTTTTGGGGAAGTTTATAAACTCGATTTATCAAAAAGACGTGGTCCATTGTTGGCTGTGAAAGCGCTTCATCCTAACTCTTCCATGGTGGAGGAGCAGTTTCTGACGGAAATTAGGGTTCTATCAACGTAAGCCATCAATTTAAAATAAAATTATTAGTTTAATCAAATCATGTAAGTAAGCTTTGTCACTGCTATCTTTTGAAAATTACAGATACAAGCACGAAAACCTAGTCCCTCTCATTGGCTTTTGTTCTTCTGCGGCAAGATTCTGCTTGATTTACGAGTTTATGCCGAAAGGCTCTCTTCTGAGCGCTATTGCATGTGAGGTAAAACTTATAAATTGCTAACTTAAATTTTCCTCTCGTAAATGAATTTAAATCAGTAGCTCATGAACTATTTTACTCTTACCACAGCGGGAGGAAATGCCTTTGCCTTGGGATACCAGAGTTAATATCATGCATGGGATAGCCAAAGGTATCCAGTTTTTGCACTGTGGCAAGGAGAAACCTTTAATTCATAGGGATATCAAGTCTGCCAATGTTCTTTTAGACAACCAATTAGTGCCTAAAGTAAGTATACCTAAGTATTGATAAGTTAAACAAACTCTTTACATATATTTTGTAGCACTTTATAAAACTTTATTTTATATAGCTAGGGGATTTTGGTTTAGCCAAATCAATGTCTTCAGGTGGCGCTACGTCCTTTCAGACATCTACAGTGATTGGAACGTCTGCTTACATGGCACCAGAAGCTTTTCGGGGGGACATTTCACCAAAAATGGACATTTTTAGTTTCGGTGTAGTAAGTAAAACACGAGCTACTTATGCTACAATATTTGCATAAAGTGAACATTTGTTCTTTGTATTTCTAGGTAATTTTGGAACTACTCACTGGACTACCACCTTACGACGAAGATCGTGAAGGAAATGATATAATAACGTTTATCGAGGATGCAGTTGAAAGTGACGATGATATAGTGCCTTTAATTGACGAAAAAGCCGGACAAGTTACGAGTGATGAGGCAAAATCAGTTTACCAATTAAGTCAGTATTGCCTAGATGACAAAAAGAAAAGACCGACAAGTGATCGAGTTGCGCAAGAATTGGAATGTATTATTGCAAGAACTAGTGGTAATTGATTGCGGATTGCGCTTCCCAACATTTTCTTAAAATGACAATCTATTCTGTGATATGAAACTACATTCCATAATCCATGCGTGCTTACTACGTACAAGATTGTAAATTGTAATAGATATATTTTATTACCAAATGTAAGAAATCCTTAAATGAATACTTGGGTTAAAAGACAGACGTTCAAAACTTGTAACTATTAAGAGTATGAAAATCAAAAATCAATTAAAATCATTTACAACAATTAAGCTTTTAAAAACAGAAGTAAAGCATTTTGACAATATTATCAATCATCGGTATCCTCAGTTTTCCTTTTCTTTCCTTTTCGAACTCGCTCCTTTGAAGGGCCAGCAGTCTGTCAAAAATACAAGATAAATAGTCAATTCGAAAATACAATCAACCCACCCAGCAAAACAACGTTGTATCAATAATTTGTCCCTCACGGTATTCAGTTGCGCAGCGCGAGTCTCCTCATCCGGCACAGTTGTCATATTCTGAACTATTCTTGTCCGATTTTCCATTGTTTGAATAAGTTTAGTCCCATCAATTTTGAAATCTCGAGCAGTACTCAACTTCATTCCAACCAGGAGCCGAATACCCTTTTGCTAAAATAATACAACAACAAACCAAGTTAGCAGTTATTACTATGCGTTAAAGTTCCAAAACACTTTTGTGAAATAAATAAATCCTTGTTTACTTACGTCTTTCGTCTTGTTTGAAAGAGCAATAATTTGTTGATCATACTTTTCGATACAGTAGACCATATTGGGAATAAGCTTTTTGTCCTTAACCAACTGATTTTTCACAGCGTACGAGACCTTTGGAGGACCCTTGGCTTTCTTACCCTTTTCATTAGTTTTTTGCGCTACTTCTTCCATATACCTGCGTTGAACTTGCTGTAATTTAAACGATTAAGACCTTCAAGATACTCATACGTGAAACGCGTTTTTTATAACTCGACTCTACATTGCTAATCAACAGAAATACCTCAATGTGTTGAATCATTGCTTCAACCAATGGCTTGAAATCTTTACCAATAACTGAAACAGGAGCGGCAAGGCTGAAATCCATGCAATGTTTTCATAATTAAAGAGAATTTATTTTTTTAAAGTTCTAAGTAGAGTTAGTCAATACCCTTTAATTGAGAATTCCACTTTATTCTTCGACAATTCCATAAAATATTCACCGAAACCAGTCACAACGCTAAACAACTGTGGAATCACTTTTAGCATTGTAGTGGCACAAATTCCAGGCGGAAAGTCTGTAACTACCAGTTCCGCACTGACGCGTACCATTTGCTCAATTAAATTGAAACAGTTTTCTCTTATTTGAGTAGCCCTCTCTAAATAAACAACAACAACAAAATAGTGTATAATTTTCTTTAAAAATAGTGAAGTTGTTTTAATATAAAATGTACACGAAAATCTTACGTAAACTCTCCTCAGTAGATTGGTGAGATTTAAGTTTCATTAAAATAGCTTGCATGTGAACGATAAGATTTTCTATGTAGTTCATTATGACGCAAAGAACTGTGGAAGCTGAGTTCTCATTAATGATCCACCTTCTGTACTTCTTTTTTTCTTTTTTCTTTTCTGCCTCTGCCTCCCTGTTTTCCGTCTCGTTCATACTTTCCTCCTTTAAAAACAAATGCTTTGATATACCTTTCGTTTCCGTTCCCTCCGAATTCAGAAATTATAATGTATCAATTTAATTTACAATACCTCCATTGAAATTCCTAACGTAGTGCGAACGGCACAGGCTAACCAAAGCACATCATGCTGACTATTTCCAGGCTGAATTAAAACCCCTTTTGCTTTCATGTAATAAGTTAGCCAACAGGCAACAACACACTCAGCTAAAGTGAAATTCGCTTTAACACCGACCGATGGAGCGAAGGACATGTACCCCCAAATCCAGTTACATACCTAAAATAATCAACGAAAAAGTCATCAGGTTAGATAGAAGAGTAGATCACGTCATCATTTAAACTTTTAAATATACCACACCTCTACAGATTGATTCCGCCTACTGGTGTCGTCAGGAGACAACGGTCCAGCAAAAGTCTGAAGGATTTCAAACAAGCTGTGGTGCACTTTAGACTGCCCTTCTGGGTCAAATGGAGTCCATCCTATGATTGTTTTCCAGGCCTTGTAGAATTTTGGAAATAGTTCATCGTATGAGAGTGTTTCGTCTTCTTCATCGCCTTTAAAGTGTACATAATTAACCTTTAAGTACTTCAATGAATATTTTTTAAAGAGTGAAGCCGGTCTTTTTTTCCTTACTCAAAATTCGAATAAGATGGCAGTGAACCGACGGATAAGAGCTAATTATGCATGTCACAATTTCATGTATAATTTCCAACCGGAGGTCCATTTCCACTGTGATTGCGGCTGGCGCTTCGCTGTTGCTCCCTCTACCATCAGGATTTTTCATAACACCCATCCAAATTGCTCTTTAAATTTTAAAAAAACTCACTTTAACAAATCTTTAAAACTCTTGTAATGATGTAACTAATATATTATTTTAAAAATGGAATACCCAGCAATGTCAGCAAACGTTTGAGCAATCTTGTCAGGTGATCGACTTCTCTCGTCAGTAGGTTCCTTACGCTTAAAAGAAGCTAGTTTCTGCTTTATAGTGGCTAACAAAAGCTTTTCAAATTCAGAGTCTTTAGCAACGGTTTGCAGTGCTCCTCTATCTGTTTCAGAACTGCAAATATTTTTTGAATTTAGAACACTAGAACAGGACCTAAATTTTTTTTATGCTTGAATTCATTGTGACGTATTCATACCTATGTAATTTTTCTGTCATTTCTACGATTGTTTCCAAATTGATTATGTGACTAAGGGCAAGTTTCTTCGGCGAATCAGGTTTCTTGAATCGGACTGTAGGATTATTACTAGTTTCAGAAGTCTCGGAAGCACTATCCACGATTGTAACTTCGTCATCTTTACTAGTGTCTTTGGTTTTGTTGCCTTTACCTTTACTCTTTTCACCTTTTCCTTTCCCTTTAGGAGCTTTCTCTTTTTCCTTCTTTATTTTAAAGATTTACAAAAGCACGTGTTGTTTGTTCGTAAATATTCAGGAGACACGCAAACTTTGTAACTTGTTAAAATTAAAGTGGTGTTACCTTCAACTCAAGTTCAATAGCTTTATATTTTTGGAACAGTTTGTTAACTTGACTTTTGCTTCCACTCTCTTGTAACAAATATTCCATCAAAGCTTCGATAACTTGTAAAATCTGGATGATAAAAGCAGTTCCCACGTATCGTACTACGTCCAGAGGACGAGCGCCACCCGCTTCACTAACAGCGTCGGCAGCAGCCTATGACAATAAACACAAAAAAAGTAAAGATCAGGTAAAGTTTATAATTTACGGTATTGGATAAAAATATTTTTTCACTGACAATCCCAATGCATCCTGGAGACAAAGCAAGCACGCAATCGATCCATTGTTTAATTAAAGCTTCAAGCTGTTCCACTGCTGCAGGTGGGCCTTCGTCGAATTTACTAAATGCTTGATAACTTTTAATAACCACACAACACAAACACTGCACCATAAATCCGAGTTCCTCCTATTTGCAAAAGACATTACAAATCAAATAGTATTTGTTAAACTTTTAAATACGCAATTTATACGCATACAATTTATGCTCACCTTTATAATTGCATTATTTCCTGACAGCTCCACTACTTTGGAAAACTGAATCTGCGAAGTTTCATTTTCATCGGGCGTGGTTAAATACTGACTACCATGATTATAAAGCTGACTACAGATAAGTTCACAGAGACCGGGATTCTTTCGAACGACAGCGTTGAAACCTAATGCAGGATTTACATGTGAACCTTAAACCTTGATTGAGAACAATTTACCGAAATGGCTTACACACACACTTACCCAGATACAATTCTTTTCTAATTTCACACTGCTGACTAAAGCATCGTTTCGTCAAAGTCAGAATTTCAATGCACAAAGGCTGCTTATCAGGAAGCTGACCAAGGTTAGAGGAAAGTTGTTGACCTTGTGATTCGCTTATGCGTTGACTTTCACTGTATTGACTGAATGGAATGTCACCAACAACTCTGGAGTTGGATAGCAAAATTATCATAATCTTTGCCGCTGTTCGTCGAGCATCCACAGTTCTACAACCGAACAAGGCAATTAAGATACTTAATCGTAGTAAGTTTTAAAATATATAGAACTTAAAAAAGTAGAACTTACTTCCAAACTGTTTTGCGAAGATTGAGCATAAGCTGATCCAACAATGTGTAGCTAAGATGAAAGGCAGTGGATAAAGATTTGACGATCATGGCTGCAGAGTTAGAATCCATCAAAGGCAAATGGCGAATAATTTCTGACGTTCGGCCAATCAGAGCTGGCAGGATAATTTGCCGAGTTCGTAGTTGCATCACTTCAGCTAAACATTCTGTCAAGGACCACACAAATTTCGTGAGTGCTACTTTAAGCGAATAACTTACTACAATTTAATATTACACGTTAAGATTCTCTTCTCACCAATATGAACAGTGGATTTAGCTGAAATCTTGAGTAAGTCTTTCATCATCACAGAAAGCTGATCCGGACAGCTTTTCATGATCGATATAATTAAATATTTTCCCAGTTTATGACACTTATGCAGAGTATTTGGGTATCTAATTTGATACACATCGGCGTTCAAAAGTCCGATAGCAAGCTCCCTCAATCCATCCATCATAAATTCAAGTTCAGATGATCTACAAAAAGACAACATATTGGTTAGTGAACTTACACACGTACAAAGTACAATTGTTATTGAAAGCATGTGCATCAGTTGTACTTTTGTTCAAGAATAGCTTTGAAAGCTTCAGATGCCACGTCCTTAGAATCTCCAACACTTTGATTATACCAGTGACTAATCTGACTCAAGTGCATGGAGTAAAATGACTTCAGTATGGAACTTCTAAGGGGGTCGATAATCTACGCGAAACATTTTCAAACAAGGCATTATTTAACTGATGTAGAATTGAAAAGTTTAAAGTTATACAAAAATAGTGCTTACCAATGACTTGGCATGCTCAAACGTTGTCAAGCCTAAAGTCACAGAAAGCATGAACGGACTCATGGTTTTCTCGAAATCGAACACTGAATCTTTCACAACTTTGACAACAGCTCTAACAACAGAATCACAATGTCTCGCCGCCTCCAGAAAATGGAAGACCACTGTACCCAAGGCATTCCGCTTTTGCTTGACTTCTAATGAATTCTGGTCAGTAAAGTTGACATTTTGAAAGTACTTGACACAAATAGAAAGCAACTCTGAGGGGCATCTACTTCCAGCAAGTAAAATTAATTGATGGATTATAGGAGGGAAAGCGGAAGCTTTGATGTTGGAAACGCAGCTTCGCAACTGTGTGAAAATCATCCTTAATTCGCTGTCTTCTACGCATGGAATTTCCCTACGAGTTTAAATAAAAAATACACATTTGAAGGTTTAATTTCAGCATATAAATAATTTTGAATAAAAATAACCAAATGAAGATTAGAGTAACGTAAGTAAAACCAACCTCAGGATAGCAATTAAAGAAGCAGTATTCTCTGTTGTCCATCTCAGCCTGCATATTTCATTAACCACATGCTCTTTAAAAGCTTTCCCGTCAATGACATCCAATTCATGTTTGATATCACCCCTTAAGCTCATGACAGCAATAATTTTTCCAAAGATCTCAATCCACCTGTCAAGCAATATAAAAAATACTTAGATAACAATAACATATTAACGTAAAACAGTTTATTCATCGAGGCTTATAAAAACTGATCACCTTGGGGGAAGGACACTATCCTTTTCCTTTTTCATATATTCTATGCATAACTCAACAATACTGTACAAAACTTCAGAGCTGAAATGTCTCAATTCAGTGAACATCATGTTAACTACATCAACTACAACACCTCCTGTTGACGCACTTTCGTGATGAATAGTTAAATGCAGAACACCTCGAATTATCTGAAAATTTCAGAATATACTTTTGCATCTAAATTCGTCATATGTATGCTTATATTTATTACTAACGACATTTGAAACATTTGACATTCAATTTTTTAATTATATATCGCTTACCACAGCACAGTATTTTTGATAAAGGTCAGGGTTCTCTTTTGTTTCAACAAACGAACGATAAATGATTTTCCCGAGCAGGGCAGAACATTGGGATCCGGATTCCACCAATGTCGTGGCAAATTTGGTGTGCGCCTAAGGATGAAGGATGAAGACAGATAACCAGATTAATTTAAAACGAAGTTCACACGATAAAACATTAAAAAAATTATTCTACAAGCATGACAATTTGTATTTTGTACTTCAACAATGAAGTGAGCCTTACCGTTTGTGGTGAAATGTGAACCGAGTCTCGGAACGCATTCCAGTGAGGATCATTGAACTGTACGGATCTGTCACTTCCTCCATCGAACTCATTAAAGACATCGTCCGAATATTTGCTGGTTTGAGTGGAGGTTACACTAGGCTGAGCATTATTATCCGGTACCAATAAAGATTCACTCTCACTCTCCATTGTAACAGGTCCTTTCTTTTTACTACTTTGATCCTTACTTCCACCAGCACCACGAGGATTAGCAATCTGAGACTTTTTCCCGATCGTTTGAGATTTAATCATATAAGATGACGTTGGAAGCGGCTGGGAGCCTCCATCAGCTAAAAATTCTTCATCATCGCTGTCCTCATCCTCATCCGTTGACAAAATTTCGAACGATGGGATACTCTTATCTTTAGCCGGTATGGGTTTCACAGGCACCCGTCGGGGTAAGGGAGGCATGTGTTCTTACTGAAAACTTAATTGCCCAAACAAACGCAAATCAACAAATTACAAACAAACGAAATGAGATGTGAGTCAAGGTCAGTTTTGATTTATGAATGTAATGATAACCGCTAACTGTTCAGAGGTCGAAAGAAAAACAATGACGTTGACAAATGAAGTGGGTGCTCGAATATCGAATCGCTAATCTTCAATTGAGATGCAATTCAAAAGCACACGAGAAGATTGATTCGAGTAAAATGTTGAAAAGAAAAAACTACAACCGCAAGCAAGGATCTAACTCTTATTTACAAGCACAAGTCAACAAGAATGAAAACAAGTTTCGACCTGACAAAACAGAAAACAGAGAAGCCGAGCTCCCTCGTTTGCTTCATGGAACGATTTTCTGACAAAGGAAAACTGGGGTCAAGTGAGAAAATGGTGTAATGCTAGCAATTGATGGAAATATCTTGCTGTGTTATATTAGTTAGGTTCGAAAGTTTATTTAATTGAACCGGAAATCATATTGACAAAAAGATTGACTTGAAGGAGAGGAGCTCATCGACACAAAACCACTGGCAGAAGCATGAGAACGCAAATAGCAAAAGTGCACAGGAAACTGGTAATGAAGTAAAATAGAATAGCAAGTCGTCGCCCGTTCCAGGAATTCTGGAAAAGAATCACATGCATTCCAGTTATACCATGCACGTAATATGGCGTGAATCTTTGGATAATTTTAGCCATAGCTAACCATTGCGTGAAATTCTTCATGAGACAAAGGAACCCAGCGTGGGGAATCACGTTTTTTCCAGGAAATCATTGGTCCAAATAGTGCCCTTTGGCATAAGTGTTTTTCGTCGATTCGTTTCACTAGCTTGTAGGTGTCGTACTTCAAAATTACAGAGGTCATTAAAAGGCTGACATATGGTGTTTTTGTAGAATATTAAAATGCAATAAAATAACACTAACCGACATGACCAAGTGTGTCACAATGTGAATCGCTAAGTGAAGATATCCAAAATATTCCACGAAACATGGCGCTTGTGCTCGGGTCATGGAACCGGCGGTCACCACACAAAACACTGCAGTACATAATCATGAGAAAAAGGGTTCTAGGGTTTTAAAAAGGTGTTTTAGCTTCAAAAAATCGACTTTTTAGCTGCTGAAATGAATTTTTTAGCTGCTAATGCATTTAGATGGGGAATTTCTCTCCCAGAATGATTTTTTAGCTGCTAATGTATTTAGATGAGAACCGATTTTGTCAAAACTTTGTGTGCAAGTAGATCTCATAAATACCTATTGCTGTAAAAATTCTCAACTCTCTCGACCAAATCGGTTCAAATTCGACAAAGTTATGGGTCCAGTCGGGTGTGGTCGGTCGGTCGGGTCTTTCGTAGTCAATTGGACGAATAAAGTTCCTAGAAAGGCATGAGCGGGTGATCCGAGACGAGAAAAGAATTGCTATTGTTGAATTTGTAAGTAATAATTTTTCATTTAAAAAAGCATTTTATAGCAAAATTGCTTTTATTCGTGAATTTCTATATGCAGGATCAAAAGACTGGCCAACTATCAGGGTTAATAGGTCAAACAGCAGACTCGGAAATCTACACCAATGCTGTGAATGTTAACCAGTTAATTGATTTACCAAACTGGCTATATATATCTTCCAAACCTGCAGAGAGCTTGAATGACAGTTTTCATTCACAAGAAGGTGCAGACTACAATCCAGATAATGTTGTCCCGTCTGCACCACTGGAAGAAGATTGTGCTGCTGGGAATGGTGAGTTTTGAATGCATTCATAATTTGCGATTATGTCATCTTATTTTAGTTTTAGAATGTAAACCTATTTTCAGAATTAAAGCAGAAATTTTCTGAGCAGCCATCTATAACATCGAGTACGCTTCCAAAGCCCATTGAAAAGTCAAAAGTTCCAAAGTGCCGATCTCATAGACTTGACTAAGAGTGTTGAGGAGATGTACATTTCCAAAGTTGTGAAACCTTCAACCTCGAATGGAAGTAAGGGGGATTGGAGAGCTCTTATCGATATGGACCATTTTGTAAACACGATTATTGCGAAACGTGAGATTCTCTTACTAGGCTTGCAACCTATTAAATATTTTCTGAAAAATCAACTTTAAGAGTTGTAAGTAATGTATAAATTATTTATAACTTTTCCAGCAACTGATTTGTTTGGAATACAGGGATACAACAACTCGTGCTACATGGACTCGGCATTATTTTCCCTTTTCAGCTTCTGCCATGCTCTCGATGATTTCATATCATTTAATAAATCGGAAACCAACCATCGTCCAGACAAGATGAAAACCGAGTTGCGAGAAAATGTCGTGTGTCCTTTAAGAACTCACAAGTAAAGGTATGCATTAAAAACACGAAATAGTCAAGGTGATCAGTGCTTTCTGACGTATTTAATGATGAGGAATCCAGTGGTGATAACCGTTTCCCCAAACGCGTGATGGTTTAATTAATATTTACAAATTCGGTATTTTCTTTACTATAGCAAGTTCCCATAGTAATGTAAACTGAAATTTTAGAAAATGTTCTTATAGTTTGTTAAAAATGATACAGATTTACAATTTACATCATGTAAAAATTCTCAACCGTTAATTTGCTGGAGCCACCCAAGTAATCGTATTTCAGAGAATCCCATAGCAAATAGGCTGCCATTTCAAAACGATTGAGAATTTTTGCATGATGTAAATTGTAAATCTGTATCATTTTTAACGAACTATTAGAATATGTTATAACAAATTTCAGCATTCATGACTTTGGGAACTTGCTATGGTAAAGAAAGTACATAATTTGCAAATATTAATTAAACCGTCACGCGTTTGGGGAAACGGTTATCACCACTGGATTCTTCATCATTAAATACATCAGAAAGCACTGATCTCCTTCGTTACCGGCGATTTCCCCATATGAGGGATTCCCCATACGGGTCCTATTCCCCATATTACCGGTTCCCCACATGACTAGTTCCCCACATGACACATTCCCCAGATGACCAGTTCCCCACATGGTCGAAGTTACATCCAAAGTCAACTTAAATTTTATCGATATTTTTTTAAACTTCAAAAACGAAATCCTTATTGTTATTCTTCCTTGTTGTTCTACATGACTGATTTTTTAGAACACCCTATTGGGTCGTTTCTTTGTTTCGTGTGGACTTGGATCCTATGGATTTGGTAGAACACCCCATGCACTAAAATGTACACCACTTACACATGATCTAACACCCTACGCACGCAGTAAAACATCCAGTCGGGTCGTTTGGTAAATTCCTGTTGGACCTTAAACACTGATTTAATTTTAAAGAAGCAAATAAATTGTGCACAGACAGACAGACGGCACAGACGATTTCATAAGCTCGCACTTCAAACACTTTTGCGAGCTAATAAACATGTACATATAACATGCCTTAAAGTTTATGTATATTATGCGATGTAAAGTGAAAAAATGAAAAGACTTGAAGGAGGAATCCTCACATAAAGGGAAAATGTCATGAGGGGAACTGGTTATGTGGGGAACCCGTCATGTGGGGAACCTGTCATGTGGGGAACCGGTAATCTGGGGAATAAGACCCGTATGGGGAACCCCTTCACACTTTCACACGAACCTCCACTAATATACTGAAACTTGAACTTGTCGCTGGCGTTTGGACTGATGTTGTCAAGAATCAAATCAACAAGACCATGGCTAGGGGTTACAGTTGGAGATTCCCATAAAATTAGCAATCTCATAAATATTTTCGATCATGAGTCATTCTAACCATAAAATTCGAACTTCCTTTTGTACAACGTGTTGACTTGATTCCTGAGATAATAAAGATGATACCATTTGAAGCCAAAAATCACTTGTTTTACGAGAAAAAATATCCCTAAATAATAATTTCAAAAGAGGGAGAAATCCCTTTTATTTAAATAATAATGCATGCAAATGAATCAAAACAGTTTGTAAAGATGAGCTCAAATGTTGAAACTAAATTCAAAACTATTCCTCTGCAATTGGAGATGATACTTCACAAAACACACCCTCAGGCTCACGCCATTCCTCCACATGCTCGAGGATGCTCGATTTTCCATTATTTGAAAAGGTTCCTCCATACCCATACTTGGTAACTTCCCCCTCAGTTTTTTCAATTGGTCGTAAAGTTGTAAAGTGCTTATCGAACAACTCCTGTAGTCTCGTCCTATCAGCCCAGCTGACCCTTTCCGGAACATCCAGATACACTTTGCAAGTCAACGAAGTCGTAAATGGAATCGTACTCTTATCCGGAAGTTCAAGGGTGCTCATTCTTCCCGCTATAAACTCCTGGGTGAGAGGAGAATCATTTAGTTCTATCAAGTTTTGTTCATTAGCTTCTTTCATGAATTTTCTACACTTATTTTCAAAATGACGTGACATTTTGGAGTTGAGAGAGCTCGTGATAACAAGCACATTTCTGTCCTTGCCAACAGTCCCAAATTTTTCATTTCCGATATGCCCACCCACCACTTGTCTACCAATCTGATTTACTAGCTTCTCATGAGTATCCAGAGGGACTCTTTCCTCATCCGGCAGAATCAAAATTATTCCTAACTTTTCTTTTAGCAAGCGATTCTTTATTACTTTGTTAATTTGATTTACTTCAACCCGCCTCTTCCCATTTTGGTCTACGACATCTCCTACCCCTTCCGCGTTGACAATATTGAGCTTCCTGTACACTACCACTTTCTTTTCGTCCGGCGTCTTAATCATTTTCCTTTCTTGGGTGACACTCTTAAAGTCCGTTTTCATTCCGCCGAGATGAAGTAAGTTGTTAGCCTCGTGAGCATACATTTGGCGAATCCAATCAGCTCCTTGTTCAATCTTTCTGAATTTTTTCTCATTGCAAAAAATAAATGTTGCTGCTTGTCCCCTCAACTGTGAAGCAGTTTTGCCGGTGATACTACCCAAAACATTGTAGGCACAGTTGTAGTCACCTACACCGACAAAGTCGGTTATTTCCCCAGTGCCAGCGTCCTTGACCATGTAATGCCCCATGATCTCGCCTGCTTTAGGCTTATCCCAAACAATGATTTTGATCCCCTTCTGCTTATCTTCTTTTGTTGGAATATAGTCCAAGTCATCAACCAGCTTCACATTTGCGTTGTTAAGCTTTGCCAGCATAAATACAATTGTCATATCTGCCGGGGCTCCACGAAGAACATTCCACGCTTTGGCTGACACTTCCTCTCCAACCTTATCTGGAATTTTATTGATAGATTTTTCTTTCTCGGAAAGAGTTTCAATGAGCATGATAACGTCCCTCTTTTGATAAGCCACAGTGAAGTCTTTGGCGTTGCCCCGAATCTGCTCGGTAATGGTGACAGGTCGGTCATGAAATTTGAGAAAATCCTTTTCCTCCTTTGTCAACAAAGTAGCGTCCTTCTTTTTTAGCTCCTTTGTCCTCCTCTGGTCGTCAGAAAGGTGCTCGTCACGTACTAAATATTTGCTCTGAATCGCCTGCGACAGTGACGCCACAAGCTTTCCAACTGCGTAGGTCGTTATAGGAGAAATAAGTTGTCGGTTGGCGACATGAATAATGTGAGTAGTTAAATGG
>JAHZNA010000351.1:0-20443 GCA_027743935.1 Sinodicranocentrus sp. ZH6
TGTGTGTGTGTGTGTGTGTGTGTGTGTGTGTGTGTGTGTGTGTGTGTGTGTGTGTGTGTAGCTTATTGTTATAAATAAATTTTGCAATTAGTGTTTACTACAAAATATATTATTAATTTTCTTATGATTGGTTCCTCACCCTCCCTCTTGTTTCCTTTCTTCGTTCCGTAATTGCTTCTGATGCGCATATAGCTACATATATTTTTTATTCAACTCCACTTCACTTTTTTCTTTAGCTTAAGTTCTCTAGTAAAAGGGGAAATTCACACGAGATGAGATGAAGATCGACATCAGGATCTTAAAAATCAGGATCAGGATATTGTTCATCATCTCTGTAAAACCCTCTCATCCGCCAAAGCAAGAGATCAGGATGTGCTGAAAATGCTAATGTTATGCACATAACATTAACCCAAGAGTTGAGAGATTCTAGAATGAAAAGGCATTCCTCATAGTGCACAGTGCACACACACGAAAAACGCATCACGTTGCTGCGCTTATTTATTCACACAATGAAATCCTTATAAATGGTTGTCTGCATACGAAAAAGGCTTACTTTACTTACTTACTGACTTACTTTTTTTTCTCTTGCCAGTATTTAAATAATGCGTTATTATTTCCCCTCTGCTCACACCTCTCCACTCTAATGATCACGTTGACTTTTGCATTGTATTTGATACCAAGAAAATATGTACATGATTCGGGGAAAAACTCGATTTTTATATATATCCAATTGAACACTATCTATATGTCCCTTACTTTGTTTAATTTTTGTGCATTGTACAACAATGAAAAGCTAAAGGCTTTTGAGCATGACACTTTTTATCTGCTTTTGTGCCTTTAATAAGGCTCCTCGTCACATGTCATTAAGCATTTATGTAGACTCTTTTGAGAAAAATAACTTCTTCTGTGCTACGCTTCACTGCGCCTTTGTCCTCCTGACGGGGAGTGTAATTGTGTGGCTTTTTTACAAAATGACTTTTTATTGCTTTTCCCTGTCAACTTTTTAATGCACTCGACTTGCGTTGTCATTTCCTTTGTGAGGTTTGCTTGCGCATGTGCGTAGGCTATTTAACCTAGTAAAAAAATTCCTCTTGCTCAAGCACTGTTCGACATGACAAGCGTGCAAATCGGTGTTGGACGACTAATTGTGTACTTTTCCGGCAGAATGATGAGTCTTTTAAGAAATCACAGAAAAATCTACACAGGCACACAGGCAGTTAGCCGGGATGAATTGATGAAATGACATGGGAAATTTGTAACATTTGACTTGGGAAAGGTTACCGAGAGAGACTAAAATGCAAAGAAGATGAATTCAGAGTTTGTTTACAGAAATTACTAGTGTTTCGCATCGCTCTCTTATTGCATTTATAATGCATTTAACCATTAACCCAGGGGATTTTTTGTAATTTTGCTTTCTTGGCCAAGGCAAAAAGAAAAAAATAGGAAATTAGGAGGCTGCTTATTTCTAAACTCTGAAACCTGTAGTTATTAAGGAGTTTCTAAGTAGTTAGCATTACTCTAGGACATTTTTCAATAAAAAGGGGAAAATCTTTATAAAAATTTTAAAAATGATGAAGAGCTTGAGTTGTGAGTGGAAAAATATTGGAACGGGATTTATCATACGTAGAAGTAGAACTTGGTAGAGTTAATTTAGTTTCTTGTTGTACTTCCTTTCAAAAGTCACATTAAGATTTTTGAAAATATATAAGACCCTATTATAGAATAAATAGAAGCAAGAATACATAATTGGTATACTTAGGAGGATTATAAAAAGGTAGGGTTTCAAAAAATATAAAAAGTTTTTATACTCGAATGGCGGAATGCAAAACAATGGTAAGGAGAAAATCAAGGGATGCATTATTTCAGCCAACGTGTTCAACAAGCGGGAAAATGACAGGACAAGGTGTCGGAGCTAATTCGAATGGATGTGGATGTGGACAAGCTAGTTCAAGATCAAAGTCATACCATTATCATCATCATCACACTCATCAACCTTATCAGTATGGAGCTCACTACCAGCAGCAAAATCCCAATTATCAATACTATGGTCATCCAAGTGGTCAATATACTCCACCGGGGTTGCCACCTGCAGGGATGATGACGCCAACAGGACCAAATCCTTCTGTATTTCTGTATCCTCATCAAAATTCCCAACCACCACTTCAGGGACCAGGTACTTATATTCACCCGTCGTTGTCCTCAGGAGCATTGGATAGCTTGAGTCATCAGCAACCTCATTTTCAGCAGTTACCACCGGTATTACCTCCTCAACTCCTAGGATCTCAAGAGCCCCCCCCTCGATCATGGAATCCATTGGGATATTCAAAGCATAAAAGAACCTGCTTTACAATCCTCTGCTATAACATCTTGTGTTCGAGGTACGCCACCAAGTCATTGTACAGTTATTGTCCGAGTTGGGCTCTGGATTGGAACTACAGACGAAAAGCAATCCTCCAGGAGTTGGTTCATTACGGCGCGGACATTATTTCCCTACAGGAAATGGAGACTGATCAGTTTTATAACTTTTTTCTCCCACAACTTCAGCAATTTGGATATTCCGGAATATTTGGAGCCAAGACCAGAGCAAAAACGATGATTGAGTCGAAGCGGAAATTGGTTGATGGATGTGCCATTTTCTATCGAACTAACAAATTCCGCCTGTTGAGTGAACATCTTATCGAGTTTAGTCAATTGGCAATTACGAATGCAACACGAAATGCGGGACATTGCTCAGAGGAGATGTTGAATCGAGTCCAGACAAAAGGTACTTTGCGTAAAAGGATATTGTGTAAACTCTAGATAAACATGGTCTGAATGATAGCCGTTATTCACGCGGTTATTATTTCATTTCACTTCTTCAGATAATATTGCCCTTGCTGCATTGTTTGAAACTAAATTGGACTCTGAGCAAGCTGGAGGTTTACATGGGCTCGTAGCACCTCGTCCACGACCACTTTTAGTGTGTACTTGTCACATCCATTGGGATCCGGACTACTGTGACGTCAAGCTTGTCCAGACAATGATGTTGATGCAGGAATTGAGAAAGATTACCGATAAAATTGGCGTTTCCGATGAGAGCAACAAAAGTCAGCAGCATCAAGTGCAAACAACTGAGAAAAGAACTGATTCATCATCATCGACAACATCGTCTTCCTCGTCTACAACCTCTTCAACGACTTCGACAAGTTCTCTGGATAAGGTCAATCTTATAGTTTGCGGTGACTTTAATAGCTTGCCTTTAAGCGGAGTAGTTGAGTTTATTCAAACTGGGTCAATTAGCAGTAACCATCCAGATTTCAAAGGGTTAAGTTATGAAACTTATATGAAAAGTTATCCTTCAAGTCCGCGAAAACTATGCGATCCTGATCCTCACAAAGCCCCTGAACCCCCACCGGTTGTTGCTGCAGACGAAGAAGTAGAATTTGAACATGATTTCTCTTTAAAATCTGCGTATCCTGCAGATACCATGCCGTTTACAAATTACACGTTAGATTTTCAAGGAGTGATTGACTACATTTTTCACTCGATGAAAGGACTCCGACCATTAGGATTTTTGGGACCGTTTGATTCCAGTTGGCTAGTGCAGCATAATATCGTCGGAGCTCCACATCCTTATATTCCAAGTGATCATTTTCCACTTTTAGTTGAACTTGAAATGATTCCTGCCATTTAATCTTTCTTTTTAAAAACTGTAGTCTAAACAAGAATTGTCAATATTGTCAATGAATATTAGTTTTGTATATTATGATTTTAAATGAAATGAAATTGTAGAAAAAAGAAAACTGCTCAAAATCCCGAAACCTTTTGTCCCTCCGCCAGTAAAAAATAAAATGCTTGTGCTCAGCAAATGATGAACTTATGTAAAAAAAAGAAAGGGTTTTGGGAACAATTTTTTTTTCTCGCTACGACACACTTTTCCACTTTCATTTTTACTACAGTACCATATCCCATCATCAGTATTTTGCACCAATATTTTTTAACATTTAAATTGCACACGCATTACGCGTGTTTCACAAGAAATCTTTACACTAGTTAGGTATATTTTATATGAAAACACTGCACATTTATCATACACATGATTTAAGACAAGTATTTAATCACAAACAAAAATATGGATAAATAACAACAGCAGCAATAATTTAAATAGTTCACTTGCATAGAAGTGCAACGCTTCATTCTTGGATAATTTCACAGTTAATAGTTCACCTTTGAATTTTTATTTTTGAAAAATCATGTTTCTTGTTCATTCAGATTGTACTAAAAATGATTGAATAGATTTTATAGTTGCATATAGGCTTCTCAGAAGTTTTAAAAGATTTTTTTATTTTTAAAAACTAAATTCGGGCAACAATACAAACCATCTCTAAACACTTGATCATGTGTGTGTGTCGTCATCTGATAACAATTTTGTTTGAGGGAAAAAAGACAAACAGGATGACACGACGACACAGGACAGAACAATTTACAATGCCAGTTTAGAATGCCAATCCCTGGTCTGCGTAAGTTTTGAAGATCTTCTCAATAGAGTGGACATAAGCAGCCGATCGCAAATCCAACCCTAGATTGTATTGCATGGCTACTTTCATAATATTCTGGGGAAGAAAAAAGGGGCATAAGTTAGAAACTGCATGAATATTAATAATAAATACAATCAGAAGACCTAAAATATGAGATAGAATTATTTCTTACCCTTGCACTTCGATTGTGGCCAATGGGCCAAGGTTTAGATCTTCAACAAGTCTGTCGATTAAAACATCTTTGACTTGCATGGGATTTGAGATTATAAAATTTAAACAGAATCAAAACCAATGGACTTACTTGTTTTCTGCAAGCTGAACCGCTCTGTGATAGAAGTACTCAACCATCTGGAAAAAGTTTGGGTCATCTGCGTCCGGAACACCCTTGAGACGATCAGGAATTTGATGTTGACTAGGTCCTGCAGAGTCAGACATGGACCTGGAGGAAGCTGAGGCTGGCGTGGTAGCACCTTGGAATAGGCGTGTCACAGCCGCCGACGCAGCAGCCGAAGTGCCGTTACTCACCCCAGGGGTGAACTTGGTCAACATCATTGAGTACATTTTGCAAAAAATGCCTTCTTGAAATAAGAACTGCCTTAGATTTCCTGGTTCAACGTGTAATACTTGTGACTAGACTGGAAAAAAGATGCCTGCACCACGATGGACACGACAAATGTGAGTCCTGAAATGGAAAAATGTACACTTTTCAAATACCTTCCATGAGCTCACATGTCTCAGGGATGTGAGACAAGTTACGTGCGGAACTAACTTCATTCATTATTCATTGCCTCAAAGTAAAAAAACAATCATTAGCAGAATATTTCCTTGTAATTCTCTTGCTTTCTAGCTCTTGTGTACCGTGCTGATGGGATGAGGATGATAATTTACGTTAATTTCAGACAATAGACTAGACTATACTATCTTCAGAGATGAAAGAGTCAACGAGGATATATGATGGAGCTCCAAACATTCCATTTGAAAAAATCGTGCCACCCTTTTCCTTTATTCGCAGTGATCGAATAAATTCAAACTTTTTTCCTACAAAAACTTATTTTGTTTTTTTGTATAACTCTTTGATTGCGTAGCAATACCGGGTTTGACATGAGTACAATAATGTTTGGACAAAAAAGACAAAGACGATCGATGCATCCCATGCAAAGCATGTGCCATTTTCTCCAAATACGCAAACTGTTAAAATATTTGCCTCTATGCCCATGGTCATATCGCGACAAAATCAGACCTTAAACGAATGTAATATTCTTATAGCCCAAAGCCAATTACTATTGTTTGTATGAACTAAAACGTGCTTGCAAGTAAATATGTCATGATTATCAAACGAGATGATAGCAAGTCACCAAATAAGAGGTATATTCACACGCAACCATGTGTGCACTCTCTGCCCTTCTGTCCTAAGATGAAAAAAGGTGTGAATGTGTTAATGTGCTAAAATGTCTTATTTATACACTAGATATATTTTGACGTTGACACGATTCTAATATGAAGTTTACAAATTAGCTCTTACTCTTCTCTGCTCTCCTATTCACTCGTAGTAGTACAGCAGACACGATTTTCAATCGCTATTGTTCCACCACCAGCTCTTTTACAGCACTAATGCTTTTCTGCTAAATGAACCTTTAGTAGTGCATGGAAAAAATCAGTTTAGTTTTGCTACCTTTGCTGCTTCGCTTGAGTGGCTGAAATCAAATTAACGCGAGGGGCATGCAGACAGATATTTTTTTAATATGGTGCTTGAAATGCAAAGATGAACACTTGTCTCCAACTGCTTTTTTATTTTTACTGCTGACTTTGGTCTCCTCGGCGAGAGGTGATGATGTTATAGCCATAGGCCCGTGGAATAAAAAAATACGTGTGTACCTATGATTCTCTTACGTACCTAATCTACAATGCAAAAAGATCTGTATGCATCACAAGAGCAGATTTAAAGTCCACATGTTTGTAGTAGGAAAAAAATTAAGCGATGGTTATATCAAAGTGATAAAAACTTACAAGAGATTCTTTTAACTTTGCTACCGCTACCGATGAGGATAATGATGGTGATGGTGCTCAAAGGCTATTCGTATATCAATACTAATATTGCACAGCCAACTACAATCGCTTCTCAAAAATGATTTTTGATTTTAAAGTGGAGAAAAACAAGAGAAGGCAATCAGCCGATCTCTCTTGTGAATATGAAGGGAGAAGTGGAGATTGGGAGAAGTGCACAAATGTACATATCTTTGTGCATTACATATGTCCTCTATGTGATATTCCCTTTTTGTATTGTTCTTGGCTGAAATGGTGAATTGCATGGAGATACAGAGTGAGGTTAGTATCCGACCGAGAGAGAAATGTAAGGTTTTGCATGCATCCACAAACAACAGTAGATCCTTTGGCTCACATCGTCATATCATCGAACCGACCAGAGACCGACCGACGAGAGTGTTTGTGTTTGCACGAAACACTTTTCATTTGGATAAGGAGAAGGATACTGGGGAATATGCTTAATTCGCGGATATATGGAGGAGACAGGAAAACTAAAAATAAGACTTGCCACCTCACCATGTAAAAATTGCCGTTTTACCATCGACATCGAAATACAAATACCCTATTTACCAGACCAGAGAGTGATGTTATGTCATGTAGGATTTTACTGGGTTTTCTTTTGCAAACGCTTATCATCCACGCACAAGATTTTATTAGCAGTGATTTTCATGAACTCGGTGTTCTTCTGACGAATACGGTGGTGTGACTGTGGACCACGCCTTCACTTTCTGCCTTTGTAACTTTCGTAATGTTATAAGATCACTTATTTATTCTACTAATGGAAACCTTGGGTTAATTAGCGTTAAAGACGTCTTGGTGTTGGAAGGAAAAGCATAAATATTGAACATTGGCATTTTATCATAAATATATTGGGTATACTAACATGGAAAATATCTTAAAGCAGAAAGCAAGAGTTATTTTGTGTATCTCAACTCGATAGTAGGAAAAAAGTATTATACTAGAGCTTAATATCCAACTCAAACTTTGTATCTTCTTAAATGCGAGGATGTGCAGAATGGAATAGGATGAGCAGGATGAGCAGATTAGAGCAATTATTTGTAATTATAGCTCACAAGTATACGATCCCTTTTTAATCCATAGAAACAATACTTTACATTACCCCATCGGCACTTGGATGAGTAGGCTCGTTGTTACATTGCATTCTAAGTCATTTCAAGAAGCCCATTACAGAGGATTATGCCCAAAAAAGAGGAACAAATAGGTTTGGGTTACACATCAAAAGTAAAAATTTTCAACTGTTATTACTGGTTATTTCCAATTTTACTGTCCGAGCTTGCAGCTGCCTGTGTCGACGAAAATAATTGGGAAAATGTTATATCTAATCTGTGTCGAATCTCGATAGCATGGGTTTAGTTTAGTGATGCATCAAGTTTTCGACAGATATATGAGTCGAGACTTACAATATGCATGCAGCACAAAGGCACAAATACAGTAGTTGGTTATTTTAGATGCATGGGTTTTTACTGGATTTAAAGCTATACACTTGTTCATTTACACATCTTTACAGCATGAGCGAGCGAGCGTACTTTTCCTAAGCCATTTGCAAGAACAATGTGAAACCGGTCATGAGCCAGTTTGATGTTAGCCATCAAAATTTAAACATCATAATATTCATCTCCAAATGTAACGTAAAAAACATTCAGTCTTAAGCATGGATTTTAAAGCCTTTAAGCTGTGGTATTCTGGCTACAAACAAGATTTCTCGTAAACAAGAAAAACACCTGCATTGTAAATTTGCGCATTAATTTTGCGTTATGCTATTTAAATATGAATTTAGTGTTTACTATAAAGAGCGAATCAGAATCAGGAAGAGAATATGATAGCATACTGCTTGTATAAATATGCCCCCTTCATTTTTTTACTTATACCTGCATTTTTGCATTCTCTCAGATTTGCAGTGGTGGAAGGAATTAATTTGAGAAAAATCAAATATTTATGGAGCTGACTAAAATGATGACTTATCTTTCCAGATTTATTTGAACGAGATATTGCATAATTTGTTACATTCATTAAGATGTGAACATGGACATAAAATGTGGGCGGCTTTGCCATCCATAGCTTTCCCTCAGCACTCTTTTCCACAACAGATTTTTAACAAGCTGTTTTAGTCACTATCCAGATATAAAACCCAAAAAATACAATTTACAACACAACAGTAGTATTATGTAGACTGATGTTGAAACATTCTTTTACTACTTTCTTCAAGAGTACATATACATTTTATTTGTAAATCCTTCTTTTTCATTATGCTCCATAAATTAAATATTATATAAGACTTTTATCTTGAATGGATCAACTAAATGACACTAGAGAAGATTGCAATGCTGATGATGAAGCATTCTGATTTATAATTCACTGCTGCTGCCTCCCAATAAATGAAGAAAAAATACGTAATTGTTGTTCTTTACTGTTCCAACTCAAGAGCAATACCAATTTTGTGACCACCGGCTTTAAAGTTTTTACCGTCAATGAAAGTAGATAATGTCAATGTCACACCTGTCAAGAAACGGAGATTGATTAAATTGTGGTGCATCAAACATCATCAAACACGCATAATGACGTAAAAGCAAGCAAGACTGTCATGGGCGAAATATGTACTCATCATACAAGTGAGCGATACTTACCGTCCCTAATTTTTTGTTCAAATCCAAGTCCAACTTGACTTTGGTTATTAACCTTGGCCCTAATAGCTGTGCAGGGGTCGAGCAAGTATTTTGCTCCAAGACCAAATCGAGTGGTCGATTCACCACCGGCAGTCCAACTGAGCTGGACACCACATTCTAATTGCTTATTTACTCTTTGGTACAAACTTCCACTGAATGTCTCTCCGTTGTCGCTGAGAAAAAGTAAAAATCATATTGGATAAGGTCGGGGATGCTCACCTGGTCATGAAATCTATGTATGGAGGATTTTCCTTTTATAGACTTACATAGCTGTATTAAGTTGGAAGTCTCCAGCGGAATAACCGGCAGAAAAATTGTTCTTCTTCAAAATTCCAGCGATAGTGTCAAAGGTCATTTGGTAGCCTCCCAGCCATCCTTGGTAGCCGAGAACAAGAGACCCATTAACCAAAGCATTAGTATCATCAGCTCCATCAACAGTAACATCTAAAGTAGCGTTTGCAGTTTTGTATTGTCCCTTTAGCTTTCCAGACTTCTTCCTATAATATTAAAAGGCAATATAGGAATACCATTCCGATTTCTGTTTGTGGAAAATTATAGTAATAATGGATCTAACATGTACCCTGAGTCTGGACTGAAAGATCCTAGGAGGGAAACCTTAGCTCCTGGAGCAATCTTGTCTTGAGAGGTGATTTCAGTTACAAGGAGATTATTGGTATTCCACGTTTCCGTGATGGTGATACCGTGGCTTGGCCACTTGTACTTGGTTTCCAAATCTCCGAAAACCTTGCCCTCTTCGAAAGCATGGTGACCTCCTGTACTTATGTCGACTCCGCCAACAGTGGTAGTTTTGCAGTTCAATTTGAACACTCCAAAGTTGTAACCCTTACTGAAAACATCACGGCATGCTTTACCAAGGTCTGCATAACTTGGGGGAGCCATATTTACTTGTCAAACTATGATAGAAAAAAACACGGTACATGAACATACGAGCTTATTACAGCAAGCAAACTATACCGTACAAGTACAAATTAGACAGAGGATACTACCTCGTTAGCCAAGAACAAATAACGCAGCAAATATTAATGTAAATCCTAAACCTAAGTATTACCTAAATTGGTAATATGTGAAATGAAGTATGAAGGGTAAGAAAATACAATCGAAAATTGATAATTAATGAGTCGTAAATCGAGAAAGTTTAAGGTTGAAGGTTGTGTATCTCACATGCTCTGCTTCATAAAAAATGAGACTTTTCACGAAGTCTAAAAATGGAGACAAAAATAATTTTCCAAATGCAGATTGCGCTAAAACTACAATGAAAGTATTAGCGTACTCATTGCTTTGGGTGGTTGGTGATGTGTGATAGGAATTCTCACACTCTGATAATGAATCATTTTTGCACTAATTAGTTTTATTGTGATATCCATAAATTACATCATGCATCACATCATCAACGGCTAATCGCTGATAAGAACAGATTTATTTGACCGGTATTCGAACAGCCAAGAGCCAACGATTAGAAATTTACACAAAGAGGTGCTCCGACAAACCATGAAAGGAATTTAATTTAAATACATTTCAACTGTCAGTCAAAGCATCTCATGAGGTATTTAAATTTACAAATCGGCAAATTTAACTCAGACTAGAACAATTTCATTCAGTGGTCATTTAAAAAAACGAGACAACTATTGGTGGACTGCATTTAATACTTTCTACATTCTAAACAAATACAATATAGAACGGCCTACACAATCAACAAACAATGAACGCAGACTAGTTGAACGCATACCTAAAATCAACAATCGATCGAAAATACTATCAACTATCGAGAGATATTATGAAACAAGCATAACCTTTGCTATTCTTGGGTCATGTCATAACCAACGATAATTTATGCGGTAACCTCAACATTTAAAGATAGCCATAGCATAGCCCATCCCACAGGTGACATAATAATTAATTAAGTTACCCTAAGAAAAATCCCCACACTTACTTAAACCCAAGTAAACCTACAAACATATCTATATACCATAAAATCTAATCTATAATCTATAATAAACTTTTTGCCGATACTCAAAAATACGTGGCTTAGAAAAATTATAAATGCATTATCGGCCATCAGCTGAGTACAACGCTTTTCCAATTACTAAATCCCTCCACAAATAAAATACCCAAATAGCTGTTTTCACGTACCTGATTAGATTTCCAATTAGGAGTGCTTAGTTAAAATTAATTGAGCCCCGGAGTCAATAGTTGTACTGCTCTGGAAGTTAAAATAAGGACAGGACAATGTAGAAAAAACGGAATGGAATATAGGAGAGCCGATCGCGAGAATACTACACGGATGGTGGAGGTATGGTGTGGTGTGATGATGATGATGCCGCAACGATACTTGTGAAGCAGCAAAGTCACTTGACTACATTCGCACAACAAGGACGGCAATGGGGAGCATGGAGCATGCCATGGAATATTTAGAATGGGAGCATTTAGGTTATGCTCTTGTGAGCTCATGGCTGTGAGAATATACGACAAAAATGTGTGAGTATCGGATCTGATCCACATTACAAACTTCTCCACAAGGAGCTATAACAAGGGTGTTATGCATAGTAAAATGCAGAATGTACAAAAGAAATAGGGATAAATACAAGGCTATATATGTATGAGGATTATACAACTTGAGAGATATTATGGAACGACACAGTTGTTTTTGCCTCTTACACTATCTATCGTAGGAAATGGAAATGTTCTCGGAAGATGGAAAGAAGAATAGGGATAGAGAAAACACACCAAGTTGCAACTATACTGCGCTGGTGGTCGTCAACTAATGGGTTTGGGAAGGATGTGTTTTGGATTGAGAATATTGGTGCATGTGTGAGTGTATGTTCAATTTGTAGTTTTGGACCATTGTCTTCGATTAGCATGCTCAAGGTAAATTATAGTGTGCTGCTATGCTGATGTGCAGAGATTCTAACTTTCTGATTGTAAAAGTGCGCTGTATGAGTGCTAGTGTGATGGAGGGAGTTATGTGACCAAGAAAAGAAGGTTATAGAGTCATAGTTTTGAATGGTATGTAGAAGTTTCAAATTTTTGTTGGCTCATATTTCGGACTCGTGCATACAGAAAATATTTGCTAGTCGAGAGGAGTATTGCATGCTTTTAGTGTGGCATAATATTATGATGAAATACACCTACCTCCTCCTATTATTACGTTTAATAGAAAACGTGTCCAATTCTGTACAAATGATAGACTATGTTATGCTAATTTTTCGATTAGTCAATTAAGGCACAGATAGTATAGCGATTTTGTGTAGACTATTTCAACAGAAAAATACCCATTTCGTACACATTAATGGCTTCTAACGGCTCTATCCTTTTATATTTATGAGTGCAATGAAAGAGTAAACGATACATGTCCTCATTTTCCGACGTGCTTTTTTCTGAAAAATAAGGAAAAGTACTCAAGACCATGAGCGCATATAATTCTTTCCAGAGTTTTAACCCTTGCCCTTGTGAAGGTGCGGAGGGAATGCTGATAGAAGCTAAAACCAACAGAGAACCATTTTGTCTTCCATCTTTCCACCGTCTTTTTTCTTTCTATCCCAAAGCAGAAGCAAAGTTTCCAATCCCCATCTTGCTTCGGAGAAGGACCAAAGCCGCAGAAAACTATTTAACTTTTACAACTTTTCACAGTCCATTGAGCTTAACAAAGACAATACCATTCCTACACATTCCACAATGCATTATATTTTTAGCACAAAAAATGTTTTCTCATCTCGGCAGTGCACCACACACTTGGTTGTATGAAGCATTCCCAAGAAAACTCATATACATCCAGCCCCTTCTCAAGGATGCCTGCTGGCACGAGCTTCCTCCTTCGAGACTTGTACGATGAGAAAAAGGATAATCTCAAAACCATGCTCATTGCTCACCATCCATTCATCCAGCATCACTTTTTTCTCAAATCACTACATGGTTATTTTCAACGAAAAAAAATCTGGTGGCTCTTTCTTTCTGGATGGATGTGTTTTTTGTATCATCAGATTAGTAAGCTTCACACACTGCTACACAGTTTCAGACAAGCTCCAGCTGCTCCAAAACCAAATCAGGATTTTCCTCTCTTTCTCCCTTCAATAAAAAATCCCTTTTTCGTGCATAAATGCTTACGCACATTCATACACGGGAAGAGATTCTCTTACGTAAAATGCCCATGTCCTGAAACCACCACCGGCAAAGGTACCATCATCTCTCCAAATGGAATGCATGCCTACACAATTTTTTCTCCTTTTCCCATCAAGAACCTTTTCCATCTCTCTCTCTCTCTCTTGTGAGCTCTTCTTCTATAAAGGGAAAAATATCGATTTGCTGCGCTTTCACTTAGCATTATATAGCCACACATCAAGTGCCTTTTGCTCCTCTCTCAGCTCCACTTAAATGCTAATGGGGGACGAGAGGAGAAAAAAGGAGTAACAGAGCAACCCTGAAACATCATAAGCGTACACTTAATTATATGCATCATTCGTGTGGGTATAAGAAAGAAAAGAAGTTTTGCACGAGGAAGAAAAAAAGTTAGAGAGAGAGAGCTACTTTATCATAATATGACTCTTCTACTGATTCCTTTACTTGAAGCCAATTTTGTCCTTCCTCCTTTTGTCCTTCCTCTCTTCATCAGCATATGGTTGTACAAGTGGAAAAAACAAGAAATTGCATCAGGGAGCGAAAAGTTACTTCTTGGGAAATTAATTCATTCCAGGAAACTACATCAGCAATAATGACAAAAAAGAAAGAGGAGAGAGCAAAATTGAAAAAAGCTTTCTTCTCCAGCTCTCCAGAGACATAACTAGAGGTTACACAACCTCGAGTACAGGTCACGATGATGAAGTAGCCTTAAAACGAATTTTATGCTTGCTTTTTCCACCACACCAAACCTCTCCCCGTAATGATGTTGGTGCTAATGAGATTTTCCTCTGGAGAGAGCCTTCTCCATCTGCGTAGGTTTTTAAAGCCTAAGGAAAAAATAAATCTGTATCATTCATACTACCCATATCCTTGTCATCAACAAATAAAAAAAAAACCTTGTCCATTATGTTCCCCACTCTCTTGCGTGTCAAGGGACACGAAGTACTGGAGAAGCAAGTTTACTCTCTTGTGATTACTTTCATTCTAAGTAAGCTTTTGACAATAAAAAAAAACCTTGTCCATTATGTTCCCCACTCTCTTGCGTGTCAAGGGACACGAAGTACTGGAGAAGCAAGTTTACTCTCTTGTGATTACTTTCATTCTAAGTAAGCTTTTGACTTGACCTGAGTTGACTTCTCTGCTTACTTACTGACACACGCATGTTCATATTCATTTTTACCCTTAGTTATGTTTACAGCTCAAACTCGCATAGCATTATGAGGATGCAAAAAAATATCCTTATACATAAATGTATATATGTATATGTATAAATTTATCTTGGCATAAACTCTGACTTATCCGCTTTATATATGTACATATAACTCTCCCACACTCACTGCAGTAAACTATTGTCAGAAACGCTCTCTCTCTCTCTCTTTCTCTCTCCCGTTCCATTCATACTCGCCTTCTTCTGCTGACGTTGTGTTGATGATGGTGAAAAAAGGTTTCTTTTCGAATCCAGTTGGCTTACTGCTTTCCCTCTAGCCTTATGTATGTTGTTGGTTAATATGGTACTACTATTCCTCCCACATTTCTAAAGTGCTCTTCTCTCTACACCTATTTTTTCCCCTATTGTACAATGCGTATATATATGCACCACCATCACCACCGTCGTCATTGGATGCATGCATAGAGAGGATTTTCGTTGTAAGTGGCACAGCTTACTACACACAGCAGCACAGAACATGATAAAATTACCTCCAGGAGGACTTCGATCTCGCTTTTTTGCCAGCAAACTAGAGGCTTGTACAATGTTACTAGAGTAAAATGTAAAATGTTTGAGGAATGCATTGCACACTTCTCTAAGTTTTCTATCTCTCTTTTATCCTGCTCTCTCGTCCTCTGGAAAGAAGACTCCCTGTCCTGCTCCCTGTGTATTCATCTTCATTCATGACAGGAGCAGCCGTTTACATACTCGATTTTTTACCTATAATAAGAAAAGAATCCATTCTTCCTGTTTTTGTGTATACGCTACGTCGTACGTGTGTGTCAGGTAGATAAGTAAGAGGGAGGAAGGTTTAGAAGGTCAGTCATTGCGGGACAAGAGATATTCATTGGCAGAGAGAGTGGACAGGTGACATAGAGGAAGAAAACTGTCAAAAAATCTTATTGATAAGATAAATCTGTTAAATTCTGTAGGTTCAAGAAAGAGTCATTTTTTGCAACGAAAAGTGGGGGTTGTGCAAGGTGCTTTGATAGGGATTTTTTTTTAGAAAAAAGTTCTTTAAATCCAATATAATTCAATTTGAACATGTCACAAGGATTCCTTTCTGCAATAAAGCGTAAGAACGGTCCAGCCGGGAAGAGGATTATAAAAATTTTACTAAAGGAAATTGTCAATCGTGAAGATTTAAAGACAGGATAAATATTTATCATCAGGAAAAATTCTTCCAAAGAGTTTCATTAAGCTGCCTTCCTTTATCTCAACTTAAAAGGTGAGAATTAAGAATAGCACAATTTCCTACCAAAACTTAATATTTTTAAGGAGAAAGTAAAGCGGATGTGAAAATTCATGATAATCCAGCATGAATAAGTGATTGTAGAAAAAAAGCTGTTTCTCTTTGTCCATCCATTAACAAAAGTAGGATAGGTGATAGTCAAAAAACGTTTTAAGGAATGCGTTATGGATATCATGCGGAATGACGAGTGAGTAGTGAGTGTAAAATATTTATCTATGTTTCAGGTTCCTTCCTTGACCATATATACCAAAACCGCTGGTGCAGCTGGTTTAAAAACACAAGAAAAGGATTGAAATATTTTTTTCAAATACATACATTACTACTTCTACACATAACTTGAGACAAGAATATACCTACATAAGTTTCTTATACACATACATATATATACCAATACATACTGCGTACGTTGTGGTATTGACAATAACAGAATAACACATCCTTTACACTATAGTACTGATATTCCTATCCGAAAAAGCGGAATTGAAAGTGAAGACGGTATATGCCTACAATATTTAGCTATTATAGACCAAAAGAGTTGTGTTGTAGTTGAACTTAATACCTTTTTACACTGGCTGAGCACTGATATATGGACAGGCAAGTAGCTGGTGCACCAATGTCCCATCGTGTGTGAGTAATATACGAGAAACATTACCATACTTAAAAATCTCTTTACTCACACTCACACAATCCACTCTCAATATAAAATCTACCAGCTTAGGATAGGATAATGCCGTTGCATCATCATCATACCAGTAGTAATCATCATCATCACCACCATTCGTCATCATCGTCCACTTCATCCAAGTCCACGACAAGTAACAACAGTTGCAATAATACGAGTGATCAGGTACAATCATCTCAGCAAGCACAACAGCAACAGGCAGGAGGAGGGCAAGTTACCCAAACAACACAAGGAGGGGGACAAGGTCAGGGGCAACAGGCTGCTACGGTGACCTCTTCCCAAAAGATGGCTAGTAAGGTCACCGCCTCCACTAATGCGAACAGCACTGCCTCTGCTGCACAAGCGGTGGCAAATAGTGGAGGTGTTGGTGGGGCAGGAGGAGGACAACCAAACCCAGGACCCGTGAGTCCTAACTTTTACACTGTTGAGGTGGGAGACACTAGGTTTACAATTTTAAGACGATATCAGAATCTGAAACCAATTGGATCCGGTGCTCAAGGGATCGTTTGGTAAGGGATAATTTTATTCTTTTGTATTGTGTGTGGACGAGTATCAGGTAAAATGGGTAACAAAATGACGAGATTTGGTCCTTGTTTTATTGCAGCTCTGCTTACGATACTGTGATTGGGCAGAATGTTGCAATCAAAAAGTTATCAAGACCATTCCAAAATGTAACGCATGCTAAGCGAGCCTACCGAGAATTTAAGCTGATGAAGTTAGTCAATCATAAAAATGTAAGTTGACAAAAAAACCCAGCTACTACTTCTACCTTTATAAAATCCTAATAAATTATTAGTCGGGCTTATCTAAGTGTTGTCGTGCATTATTTATTTGTCCTTTAGATCATAGGGTTGTTGAATGCATTTACGCCTCAAAAATCACTTGAGGATTTCCAAGACGTGTACTTAGTAATGGAACTGATGGATGCGAATTTGGGGCAAGTGATAAACATGGATTTGGACCATGAGCGCATGAGTTATCTTTTGTATCAGATGCTCTGCGGAATAAAGCACCTTCACTCAGCTGGTATCATTCACCGTGACCTCAAACCCAGTAATATTGTAGTGAAGAGTGATTGTACGCTCAAAATTCTGGACTTTGGGCTTGCTAGAACTGCCGGAACGACTTTTATGATGACACCGTACGTCGTCACTCGTTATTACCGTGCTCCTGAGGTGAGTATAATCGTAGCAGTGATTTTTTCATCTTCTGAGAGAAAAATCTTTTCATTTTCTGAGAGAAAAATCTTCTCATTTTCTGAGAGAAAAATCTTCTCTCCTACATACATGCATTTCTTCCAATTAATTTTAATTGGCAATCGCTTATACCTTCTCATTTGCTTCTCATAACAGGTGATTCTCGGGATGGGCTACAAGGAGAACGTAGATATCTGGTCAGTAGGCTGCATAATGGGGGAAATGATTCGTGGCTCCGTCTTATTTCCTGGAACAGATCATATCGATCAATGGAATAAAATAATTGAGCAACTTGGCACTCCAAACCCAGAGTTCATGAGAAGACTCCAACCCACCGTTAGAAATTACGTAGAGAACCGACCCCGACATGCTGGCTACTCGTTTGAAAGACTCTTCCCTGACGTCCTTTTTCCCAGTGATAGCTCAGAACATTCCAGGCTCAAAGGTTGACGCAGCTCCCAACCCCATAAAATTATTTAGCTTCAAATATTATTATCTCAAATTGGCCAAAAAATTATTGTCTAATTTCTGCATTTCTTCAATGAATATTACAGCGAGTCAAGCCCGCGACCTTCTCTCCAGAATGTTAGTGATTGATCCAGAAAGGCGGATCAGCGTCGACGAAGCCCTTCTTCATTCCTATATTAATGTGTGGTACGATGAGTCTGAAGTTAATGCGGTAAGCCAACTTAAAAGGGTACTTGGCAATTACTTTAAGAATATCACACTTTCATTATATCCATGGAATGTCATTTATGGTAAAACTATAAAATTTTCTTTATTGGCAATGTTCCCAGCCGGCACCCGGTCCATATGATCATTCAGTGGACGAAAGAGAGCACACAGTCGAGCAATGGAAGGAACTGATCTACCGAGAAGTCATCGATTACGAACGCAGTCAATCGCAAGAGGTAGTTCAGGGTCAAACCCCAGCTCTACCCGGTCAGAGTCAACCCACAGTTAACTCTAGATAGACTTTCCAAGAGCGTCTCTAAGTGTGTCAGTCGTTTACTTTTTAAAAAAATTCCACCAAAATAAATGTCTCCCCATAAAATCAACAATACAAAAGCGGTTCCTTTTATTCAGTAGTGGAAATATTTGAAAATGTTTTGAGAGGAAATTATCGAGTAAACAAGATTTTAACTATTACGGTACCATCACCAAGTCTTCGTCCTTTGTCATCATCGCCAAGATATAAAGACACCGAACTAAAACACAGTTAGCTACTTATCATCATAAGAATTTTGCTCTTTCTATTTAAAAAAAACTTTCAGTTGTAGTGTATACTCTTTTTCAATTTGCACGAGTGTCTGGCGGAAAGGGAATAAATGAGTGACAAGGATATCAAAAGTTGACAACGATCAGCGCTTGAGACATTTGTAAACCCACGTTAGTTTAAAATTAACCTTACCTTTTTATGTAAATCACTGGCTAAAACTAAAATTACCGTGTATGTCTGAATTTTTTCGTCAAGAATGACAATTTAATAAAGTGCTGCCAGAGAGTTTAAAATTACGCAAAATTCGTCAGAGTGAAGACAAATTTTTGTTTGCTAAAAACTTGTACAGTGGAGGTATGACGAGAGATCGATCATGGAACGGAAAATGTGTTACAATGATGCATTAAAATGTTTTTAATTGCATTTTACTTTTAAAGCCAAAATGTTTAAATGATTTTGTGAATGTGATTTTAATTCAATTAATTTTCTCTGTGATTTGTTTGTGTGGAATAGCTAATGTTAATCGGAAAAAAACTAAGTTTAATAATTAAGGGAAATTACCATTTAGGCGCAACCATGCAAGGACTCCAAAATAAAGCAACAAAATTCTTTCAGATGTTCTGTTTTTTTTTAAAAAAAATCAAAACGTATTCCACCGCAGTATATCTGTATAAAATCATATATACATCTGTAATAAGTCACTTTAATGGATTGTTTTTATTTATACTTGTGTTAGTATTTATTTTAAGTTGGTTATATGTGACTGTTGTATAATCATTGTTAGCATAAATAATCGTATGTAAGCTTAGGGATTGAAAATGGAAAGCGGAAAGACAGCATTAAAAGCGATTTTTTGTTGCTTTTTTGGTTACCGAATTTTGCTAAAAAAATCAAATATTGACAATGTTTTCTCTAATCATCAACAGCAAATTATGTCAAAATGTGTGTACTAGTGGTGCACAAGAAAAGCAAAACACTGTCAACTATCATCCGGTATAATGAATGAGTTAATTATATACACCATCGTCGTCATTAAGATATACCAATACAAAAAATTGAAAGTAAATACTAGGGTTCATTCAAACCATTTTACGTTGAAAATAAAAGGTTATATATGGCAGGAAGACGATTAATTATATAATGTATGCATCAAATAGGATGATACCAATTTAAAATAACCTACCACCTAAAAAAAATTCTCCCTTTTTGAGAGGTTGCTCCCGTGTTTTGTACGAAAATAAAGAAAAACAAATTGTCAGATTTGATTATGGAGTTGATGGACTTTGATATTTGCATATTTGCATTGTAAGAGTAAATTTAGGTAAAGGTCTTACTTTGCGTGAGTTGTGAAGCATTGCATGGAACTGTCTATCACGGTGCATAATTTCTGTTTCCGGTTGAAATTATACAATTCGCTCAGATTCAATTGCAAGAGCATAATTAATATGTTCCTCCTAATTGCATGGACAAGTGACATAGTATGACAATGAGTATGTTGTTTCGATATGG
>JAHZNA010000352.1:0-15801 GCA_027743935.1 Sinodicranocentrus sp. ZH6
ATGAAAATTTGTATCTAGGTGTATTTAAGCATGAAAAAGACGAATCCGAAAAAAAATTGTGATTTTCCATGCCTAAATGCCCGAAAATAGCAAAAAACTGCAATAATCTCAAACCAAACCAAACCAAAACTGCAAAAACCAAAAGACGCTTTCTTTAACTACTTACTACACTAGTAACGCGATTTTTTCGCCAAACCTTTTGTCCAAAATTAAATTTTATTGTACCTGCGTCGTTCCGGTTAGATTAATTACTTTTAGATAAGTACTGTCGTCGGTGACGGAGTACAGTACACAGACAGTCTGCATCTTCATGCCTAGACAGCGTGTTTTTGCATTCACCTCTCTTGAACCGGCAATCATCGTGTCGTGTCCGTAAAATCGTATTTACACGTTATAGATACACATTGTACACATATTCACGTCACATACGCTTATAATATTTACGCATGATAAAGGTCCAATAGTGTAGCATGCACTCAAATTGCTCTGTAACAGTGTTAGTGTTACTTTTAAAATACTGTAAGTAAATACACAATCTACACTGTGATATGGTGGAGGGTCTTCAGCTTACCACAGTGGGTTCCCCACCCCACATGAATCTTGCCAATAGGTATATGGGTTTCTACCAAAGTGGCAGTGGGGTGCCATGTCCACAGCACCAGCACCATGTAATTTAACCTAACTATCTAAAACTATGATTATTCAATCATCGAGAACCCAGGATACATACTATCCCTATAGGATAGGCAAATTAACCTAAGAAGAGGTCACCCTGATAGCAACTTGGGAACCGTTTAGGAAGCAACCTCAGTATCCAGAAAGGTGTCTAGTGTCTGGCATCTGGTATCACCGATCAGCAAAGCATGTAAAAACTCATATAGTTTAATATATATAGCCTAATGTACAGTAGTATACGATACGATGTAACATGATACATCATACGAGGAAACTGACAATCTTAAATACCCAGTATCCTGGGTAAATAATGTGAGTCAATCTGGTGGCGGTGCTGCGGACACGGCCCCAAAGTGGTTCTTGCCTTCAACCTAAATCCAAGGAGCTTATACCCGGTCGAACCGGGATGGGACAAGTATACGCTCCTTGCCTAAATCTTACCGAAGTGGGTCCAAAGCCTACTATAATACACACACAAGATTTGCGGATAACTAGAATAGAACTCACTTGAGGTCGAAGTGGAATTATAGATAAGTGAAGAGGTTTTCCGTGTGGGTTGTGTGTGTGTGTGAAGAAGAAGGGAAGGAGAAGAAGAGACGTCAAAAAGTGGCATAGCCAGTGGCCAGAACTTTGAGGATTGTTTAAGGAGTTCGTTTGGGGTTTGCCTCCCGGAGGGTGTTGTGGGACCCCCTATCTAAGTGGGTAAGAAAATGCGATATTTTCGCTGTTGTGGATAGGGGGTTAGGAAAGCATTTCAAGCCATCCTAATCTAACCTAATCCTAATCTAAAAATAACCTTGAAACTCACAAAATGAATTCTAAATCTGTCATTTTCGGCTTTTTAGGTTGCTTTATTTTTATATAACTGATAACTGGAGCTTTCGATCAGTCAACTCTGACCATTTTCAACAGTATGAGAAGAAAACATTATATTTTGTTAAGACGAAGAAAGAAAAACCAACAATTAATTGTGTGAAAGAAAATTCATAGAAATTCTCCTAATCTAGCCTATTGACGAGAAACAGAAAAACCGCCTTCGTTTATAGTCCAACCCACATGAAACTTATGGTTTCAAATTCTGGTGGAGACGCACTTTGGTAAGCCGAAGACCCTCCACCACTGTGCTATGTAGTATGTGTAGTTGCTTGTATACATAGGATAGTGTATTTGGCCGTCAGAAAGCGAAAACCACAAACGACAGATGACATGGTTGTGATGCGATAAAAAATGTAAATAAAGCATTTTTTGTATTATTCCAATTTGGTAATTATTAAGGAAATACAAAGTTTACCAGTGCAGTGGTCGTAATAATGATGACAATTTTGACCCCAAGTTGCCACAAGAGAATAGAAGGTATGTCGTGATACTGATAGTTTTAAGATTAGTTTGTCGTTCATATATTTGATTGTGTGTGTGGCATTTTAGGTTTGTTACGTAAAGTTGTAAGTGAAAGTCACCCACTTTTGACCCTTCGCAAGATAAGCGAATATCAGTAATACCCTCGTGTCTTGTCTTGCGGTTGGTATACACTCATTCCAAATCCCAGCGGAATTTGAAATTTCTGCAATTTTGTTTAAATCTACTTACCTTAAGCAACTAGTGTTATGAAAGTTTTTGTTAACTTCCAAAATACCACCCTCGTGAAATATAGCGTGTTTATACAAACTTCAGGCTTTCTTATTTCAAATTTTCCCGTCATGCAATTTGTTAGGCTGGTATTTCTGTATCTTGTATGATGTATGATCTGATTGACAATTGACTGATTGCTAACTGTGTAACTAACTGATAACTTAGACTGGCTGCGAATGACTATGACGAACTACGAAAGCCTGTCCAACTTCATAGTTTCCACAATATGTATTTTTACGCGAGACGAGAGATGATAAGCAAGAAACAGAGTGAATAGGAATAGGAATGCCGGCCATCAGACAGAATACTCAAAAATTGAGAAAAATCTCGAATATAGACTTAAATTTGTTCAGAAACTAACCATAACTGATTGCTAATAACGATTGCAAATTAACTTTGATATTAAAAATTGGTGCGTATCATAGACCACTGGTAACTGGGGGCAGGGAATCGCCGATTATTTTCTTCGTGACCAACCTGAAGAGTGAAGACGTTTCTTTTTTGATGCAGTAAGGTAGGTATTCATCATTATAGTCCATATTTTCTCAAGTGATTGATAGCATAAAATGATTTTAATACTTTTAATAACACAAACATTTTGCAATGAAAACTACTCCGTTCAACGACCTATTGATGTTCACATACTGCATCCAGGTTAGCATTCAAAGTTTTATGTAAATGATTGTTGTTATCAGACGTTGACGTATAATTGTACAATTTATCATGTTAAAAATTATGTTCGTTTACTACATTACGAACACGGTGACGGTTAGTAAAACGTGCATATATTAGTAATCAGCTAATGTCCTATTCCCTCCGATAATTTCAGAAACGTATCGGTGGAAAGTTTTAACGTTCGAACCCGGTCCCAGCGTACCTTTTCAACGTTATGGACACACGTGTGTAGCATATAATCGATTCATTTACTTATGGGGAGGTACAGTACCCGCCTAATTCTATTTACTTACTCTTTAAATTATTTTACGCAACACTAATCCTAATCGTAAGTAAATTAGATAACATATTGCCAGTAGCCTGAGTAGCCATGAATGAGTTTGTATTTGTATTTCAGGACGCAACGATCAAACTGCATGTCGAGTACTGTATCGATTTGATACAAAGACACTAAGTTGGGCTAAACCGGAAGTTACAGGATCTATACCTGGTGCACGAGATGGTCACTCAGCGGTTATTATTCGCAGTAAAATGTTCATATTCGGAGGTATATAGAAGTATTTTGATTTCAAAATATTTAAAAAATATGCAATGCATACAAATTGAAAACTTGTCTGTCAGCATTGGACTTTATTGCCATTAGTTAAAGATTTTCTTGTTTGGTGAAATCGTAGGCTACGAAGAAGAGATTGGATTGTTTTCCCAGGATGTATATGCACTTGACCTGAACACGTTGATTTGGTCATTTGTTCCAACGGCTGTAAATAGTTTTTCGATTTATTTCTCACAATTTGATTATTTTTATTTAAGGAAATAGTTTATTTGTTCTATTGTGTAGTATATAGAGGTAAATGTATCAAATGAAAGTAAATTGTGCATCTCTTTTATTTTTAAGGGAACTCCGCCATTCTTCCGTGACTTCCACACTTCGACCGTATATCTAGATCGATATATGCTAGTATACGGTGGTAGAGGTGACCAAGTATGCAAGTTTTTCTCATGCGATAATATGCGATTGATTCCATTTTATGAATTTATAGTTCGTTGAATAGTGAAACATGATTGTTTGTTTAGCATGGACCATTTCATACGAGATCTGAAAAATACTGTAACATTTTAGTATGCTTAGATGTCGAAAGGCAAGAGTGGTTTCGTCCCAAGACTATGGGGGACATACCTGTTGGACGCCGCTCTCATTCAGCATGTAAGTTAAAAATCTTCATGTGTGTGCTAACTTTATAGCCCTAAATACTTTGATTGATGTGGACTTTTTTCTTATTTACAGTTATGTATGGAGGATTTCTTTACGTCGGATTTGGATATAATGGTTTAACGGACGAACATTTCAATGATTTCTATCGTTATGATCCAGGTATTCTATCTAAATTAAATTGGTGAAGGCATTGTTCAGACTGACATTGACTTTCAGTGTCAATTTTAAAACTTACGACTGATTTATTTTTCAACTAATACGTGACTTTTTGTTAAGTATAAGATGAGTATGTTCATGTTGTTCTTGTTTGAAAAGAGAGTGGAGAATGGAAAGCGTTAACTCCTTATGGTAACGGGCCTAAACCTAGAAGGCGTCAGGGCTGCGTGACACTTGATAGTCGAGTTTTCTTTTTTGGTGGAACTAGTCCGATGCCGATGGACAATTCAGTTGCAGCTGCAGATACAGATATGAATGAGGAGACGAATTTAATCGACCACGATGATATGTTTATTCTTGATATGGGTATTGTAGTTTGTTAAAATATTTTATTTTCATTGTGGGAACTCATATCATAATACCATATTTCTTCAAATGATATTTTTGTGGATTATTTTTGTAGAACCTAGTTTGAAAACTCTGTGTCTGCTTAAAGTAATCCAAGAAAAACTAGATACAAGTTGCTTACCCTTGGTTCTTAAACAGGAAATTGCATGGATGATGATGCCGAATAAGATTTCGCCATTAAGCAGTGGATAATATTGCACTAGAGAAATAGCGTTAATGTCTTTCAGTGGACATAAAAACTTCTTCACTTGCTGGAACTGAAGTAGAAGAGAAAATATGATTTCGTGCTTTACTTTATTAAAGAACCTCTCGTGTGTTGAGTGTAATAATTGTACGTTTACTCCGTTCGATTACCAATACTTATTCATTGGTTGCTACTCTGCAGAATACTTTCTACTTCACAGGTCTGAAATATTTGACGCATTTCCTAGTCATATCTCAAAACGTTTCACATCTCGATCGCAATTATTCAAGTTCAGGTTATTTATAAATCTGATTTGTGTATTTATATATAGGTTCTTGTTTGATGAGAGTTTTATTAAGTAAGATCGAGAAAAGTTTAATTTTTTCGTCGTACGCCATACATACGTTGTTTCTGCATGGGCTTTTGTGGAAAAAAGTTTTGACATAATTTGTACTCTCGTAGCTGCCGGTTAAGAAAACTAGTGTTAAGTTTAGTAATATAATATAGACAATCCAGTTATAATGGCTACAAAAAAAAGTGTTCTGGAATTCGGTACTCGGTAGCTTCCAACACAGTGTCCAAAATATTATTTTGTACATAAGGTAGATAGCTAAAAATCAATGTGGCAAATGCAATTTACTAGTTTGCTTTTTATACTTAACCAACTTGTTAAAGCAAATGATTTTTTCATATCATACCTTCAAAATACATACTATGTATTACAAGCTAGGCATAACGTATTCCATTAATACCAAGCATTAGCGCTTGTAAAATGTTCATAATTAATAAATGAATGCATCAATGCATGTATTGAGTTTTACTTATAAGTGGCAGTTAAAGTATATGGTGATGTTAGTCTTAATCTGAAATAATTAATACGAAACAATGTATAATTCTCGATGTATTGAATAAAATCGTGTCCAAATATATATTTTCCTATTTTCGTTGTTTTTTATTAAGCTAACTAAGTATAAGTTATTTGAAGAATTAAACACGGTTACAGCGGATGATAACATTTTGAATATAAATGTCAAGTTTTCGAAGGTTTAATCTTCCTTCATCATCAGGACAAGAAAATAGTTATGATTGAACAGGCTTCATGAATTCCAAAAACAATTATTATATTATATATAATTCTATTAATACTTAAGGATCCTTTGGGACGTTTAGGTCCTGCATACAGGAGCCCACATTCCTCCTTTTCTGGCTTTGCTTGATATTCATAAAAAATATAAGCCATAAAATTCGAATTGCAACATAATTATCCAGAGAACAACCTGAAAAATGAAAACTTAATGAAAGGTCAGAAGAAAAATGCAACAATGCATGATGTAAGTAACCATTTAACTATTCAAGCGATTTTATTCTTCAAATCGATACACTAGTAATTTCAAGTATTAAAATATAATACAATTCATGCAGAGCAATAACAAGTGTAACAATAGATGTTTATAAAATAATGCGTATTATTTTCAATCTTATTTACATTTTCCTGTCTTCATCAATCCAATCACTACTCGAAATAAGTATGTTGACTTAATGTTGGATTTTGAATTGAAAGTATATTACTTTCACTCTCATTTGACAAATACTTGTAAGTATTTAAAAATATGATGAATGATGAAGGAGGCTTCATTGACATTATATGCAGTAAAAAGAGTTTTTCGTGCAAGTCGGGTCCAATCTGAAAAGATTTTATTAGTATTCTGTAATGTATGGAATGGATTGGAATTCTGCAATCACAACTTTTTTTCTTAGACCTCAAATTAAGAACCATCATTAATCTAGCCTAACATACATAAAGAATCTTGAATTAAAAAAAACATTGTAATAATAAACCCCATAAAATATTTCGGAAAAAATCCATGAAACGTCTCTGCTCATTCTTGTAAGAAAAGTTTACATGCTAAAAATTACCACGCACTAATTCGTGGAAGGATCCATATTATTATATGAATGAAATAATTGTAACATGCGTCTGTTCGAATTTGTCTGAATAGTATTACTATTACTTATATAAAGATGCATTCGACAAATCAATAGACCTATAGTGGTGGTGATCCGCGATTTCATTGCATAGACAAAACAATATGTTACAAAATGCCAGTTGTTCCACTAAAAACAGCCGTAAATGAGCAATTAAACGATGTTCTTAAATTCTAACAACCGCTCGAGCGAGCGGAGCGCGCTCCACGATCTACAAAAGCACAATAGTAGCATTCACCAATGTGCGCAATGCACCAATTCTTGAACTACTTTGAAAGACTATAATAGTATATAACTAGTATATGAAGGTTATAATATATTTTTAACTCTCGTAGTGGTAATAATATTGAATGAGCACATTTTGTTTTTGTATCGCATAAAGCAATGAATTGCTTTGTAATAAAACAAAACGCACCTTTATTAACACCAGTGAACATTTTTACCACTAAGGATAGAATTTCTTTAGAAGTTTGAAAAAAAGGATAGGCAGTCATCAACTAACACGGCATACTGGCATAGAAATCTCATTTTAAGATTTTATTAGTTTCATTTATCCAAATGAAATATTTGGTTGAATATTTTCGTAATCTACTTTCCCCAATATAAAGGGGATGAAATATGAAAAGCATTGAAAATATATTTGAATTTTGAATCTGTTTGTTTTTGGAGAAAGTTTCTCTGCGTTCCGGTACAGAAAATTCCAGTTGAATTCGAATTGGTTCATATGGTTCTCAGTTATCTCAAATACGATAATTTAGTTGGGTCTATGTACTATACTGGTACCACTCTCAAGCAAAGGTGCATTTTGTTTTAATTTACTTTTTATGCAGCATGACATGAATAACGAGCAATGTGCTCAGTTACGGAAGACGCTGTTTGAGTTCCCCTGCCTCACCTTAACACATTTTAATTTACTCCAACAAGAAGCCAGTGATGGTACATAAATGAAAAATTTTAAATGGTGATTTGTAAATTCAGCACAGAAGTAGAACGATCAATCTTCGAGGGTACGAGATAAAAGGCCGGTTGAACTTTAGCTCCGCATGGACAAAGACAGCCTAAAGAATCAGTCAGTATGTAGTATTTAATAAGCCTTATCAGTAAAAAAAATTGTTTCTTGTGTATTAATATTTCATTAAATATGTAAGTTTTTTATAAATTACTAAAATTACATACCCATAACCCAGCTAAATGATCCAAGCTTCGATTTGCAAAGAGCATTGGGGCAATGAAGCTTTCCCTGTAAACTATGTCCTACTTCTCTCATCCAAACTACAGGCTCAATAAAATACATTTGCGTACATAATGTAGGTGCCCTTGTAGATTCGTCCTTGTCCACCAGAAATTCAGCCCACCTTGGGGTTTTGCCCTCAGTGTGACGAAGTAAGTTGCTCCCGGATGCAAGGATACGTCTATCGTTAACGTACATTTGTAAGTTAAAAAGATTTGAACTCTATAACTCGATGATTGGTTCAAAAAAATAAGTTAATGAAATCGCGGTTTCAGTATGCAAAACTATCATACTAAATGTCTAGGTCAGCAGTAAAGCAAATTTTAGAGACGCTACAAGAAAGAACAAAGTATAAATGATATGATTTATAATAAAAAAAATGCCATATAAAAGGCAATTGTAGTTATGTGCTTGATGAAATTTTTCTGATAGCTCTCTTTTTACAGGTTTAGACAAAGAGCTTGATTTGAGCTTGCCGGATGGATAGCTAGTCCAAAATAAATATAGATTAAGCTATTCATGCTGGTTGAGCATGTTTAAACCAAGTCAATGTTGATCTTCAAAAATACTCATTGTGCACCGTAATTACATAACTACAAAAAGTTTTAATTTACGAACCTGCACTTCCTGCATCGATAAACTATAGGTTCTGGCCTTGCTGAGAAAAGTCCGGGGTCGCAGCGGATAACGTCTGTGTATGGAGGGGGCAAGACTTTCACTGAAATAAAAATATGAGTTCTGTGGAAAGCTTCTTGCTTTACATTTGGCTTTACTACAGTGAATGATTTTCTGGAATTCAATGAGGATAGCGTACCTGATTTCATTTTAAGGGCAGCCATGTGTAATCGAAACCTTCTATACACGGTATAATTCCTGTCTATGTGGTATCCCATTTTCTCATAGAGTTTCAACTGTGCCAAAAACCCATGATTTGGAGCGATACTTTCTCTTTTAGATTGTACCCTATAACATTTTCGTAAATGACTTTATTAATTAAAACCATATTTAGGTTGAGTCATTTCTTATTATATGCTATGCATATACATAAGAACTATTTGAAAAATACTTTTGTAACATATATTTAAGGGTATGATAAATATACCTCTCAAGGGCTTCATCTAAGGTAATATTGTACTTGTGCATAAGGAACGCTAACACTATAGTTGCGCTGCGTGATACGCCATAATAACTATAATAAAGTTGGAAGGAAGAAAGCTATATTAGCAGTGAAAAGTGGAAAACAAAGGTCCGAAAGGGGTTTTCGGTTTTCAATCCCAAAACTTTTGTATGTATTTTACCGGAATTTCTACATCGAATTTACAAGGCATACGCGTCAACAGAAACGTTATGTCATTTTAAATATTTTAAGTGTTCTTACCAATGAACAATAATGTTTCCTGGAGTTTTAACGCTAATGATGGATTGCTGAATGAAACGGTTCGTTTCGTCGAAAAACTGTAAAATATCTTCTTGAGGCATGTCAGTAACTATAAAGGACAATTGCTACGCATGATATCCCCTTCTTTCACATTCACTATTTGTATACCCCAATCATATTTAATCACGAAATATTTTGAGCATTAAAATATGCTTACCTTGTAAGTACTTCGTGGTTACAAATGGGAGATCATGAATTTTTTTCGGTAGTGGACACGAATCGATTGTTAGAATGTTAGTTATTGAATGTTTCTTCAGCCATCGAGTATCACAGGCTGCATCTTTATTGCCTGTATTATCATGATCAGATAATACTGATAGAGTTCGATCATAGATGTTTTAATATAGATTTAAAGTAATATTCGCATTGAAAATTACCTAAATATAAGCCTTCTTCTATAAGATTAGCATTGACAGGTAAATCAACAACACTTTCACCATAATCCTCCTCTGCACTTCTTGATCTCCTAGTCCTCTCATAAATTCTTTTTCTCCATGAATCCTGTCGCCCCAGTGTTACATTATTCCCTTCAAATGACGACTGTTTTATGGGAAGTTTACTGGGCTTTTCTACAATTTTGGTTTCATTACTTGTAGGCAAAGTGCTATTGTCTGACAAGAGAGATTCTCTCACTACAGCCTTAAGCTGATTTCCAGATACCAATTCATTCGCTTCCGTTATGTTCATGACGTTTTCAGAAGTCCTGTTACTGGGGATCTCATTTCCATTCGTTGAAACAGTTGTAGGTGCAAACGCAGCCATTGGATAACTAGATCAAAACAACTTACTCCAACTCCAAGTATAGAAACACGAAAGATTGGTGGCTCAAGGCAGCTGGAACTGGTATCTAGTAGTCACTGTTCTAGTTCCAAATACTTCCAAAAAGGATTTTCTCATGTGTACCTGATTAATAATAGATGAAAAGAAAATATCATGCTATGATGCCATATTATCCAAAGTACAAGTATAAATCTTTTTGCTTAACGTTGAGTAAAAAGAAAAGGTGCAACCCGCCAGTGCCATGTCATGGCTATGACCATAATCGTTATTACATGTTTGCAGGAAAGTGAATGTTTCTTTTAATGTTCATGTTTACATTTGCGCTTGCTTACTTTGTTACTTTCCTTCTTCATATTGCTTGCTAACCAGTGGAATGTGAAATCATATTATTTTCACATAACGCTTATAGTCTAACATTCATTTCCCATTTCAGAGCTTGGAGTTCCAGTTTGAAGTGGAATACGAATCTCTGAAGCTACGAATCTAGCAGTCTAGTATTCTCTTCTCGAGTTTATGCTCCAGTTCCCAAAATCCATCAAAATTAACCAGCCATATTCGTCTCATTTTGCAGAATCAGCTTATGCTTCGTATATTCATTGTCTACAGTCCTTACATTTTCTCTCACCTATAGTTCCCATCACTAGTAGCAGTTCCAGTCCCGTCGTGTATAGTCAAAAACACGCATTGAAAATTGAATTCGACAATAATGGCATGTTTCAATTCAACTTCGTGTGCTGTGCCTATGCGGTTTGTCGAATAAACTCCGCAGGGAAAAGGATGAGATAGGAAATGAAAATGGAATATGCCTATGTATGAATGCTTTACAAAAATGTGAAATTCATGATGATGATGTCTGTGATCATCAATATCAACTGACTAAATATAAATTGAACATTATACTCGCGGAGTACATTTAGCGAAAAGTTGCGATAAAGCTTTCAAAGCCCGTCTTTCTTGCTTTCAAAATCTCATTAGGCGAATGTATGCACCTACAAGTACAAAACACAAGTCACAACAGTATGGCATGAGCCAAAAATAGACTGTAAAATCCTTCGCTATGTAGAGGATTTCTGCATAAAAAATGATTTTGGTTTAGCTTGTACTTTTTTTCCAACCGCTCTGATTTAAGTTACCCGAATTCATGTACGTGCAACGATGAGTGACGGGACACGGGACGACTAATGTAACAAAATTCAAGATAGAACGTATGAATGTTCGCTGTCTTACATTTCTGTATTATTGCACGTTATTGTGTGAATGGTTCCAAAGTGCGGAAGAACTAAGAAATGAATGATTATTTTTAGTTCTGAACATTTCTTCTATCTTCCTTTCCGAACGCATAGGTAAGCAATAAGCATATGAAGATGGAGATGAGACATAGGAGGGTGCCAGTGTGCGTGCGTATACCGTCTGTGGGGGAGCTAAAACTCCAACCGAACTAACGCATATACCAACTTAATATGCAGTGATGGTTCAGTAAACGAAATTAAAGCAAATATACAGCAATACAGGGGTTGTAAAACTACAGCAGATGTATTGAAATGAAATTATACTTTGTTTAAAAAGGAGCACAGTATTGATTCTATCAGTATGAAAAGAGAATGAAAGAGTCGGGTGGCTAAAAGTGGAAACTAAATTTCAAATAGATATTTTTGTGCAACAGTGTGATTAGCAAGCTGTCACTTCAACCAGTTTTCTCTGAAATGACCTTAAACATTTGAAGCGGTCAAAATGTGGCTACAATATTTTTGGATTGCGCTGACATATTCTTACAACGCGCTGTTGGTTCTCTTCATTGCAACACATCTTTTTGTAGGTGCAATTGTAAGCTTAAAACATGAGTTTCATTAACATGTTTTGTCTTTTTGGTAGAACAGCAGTTTTCAATTAACAAATAATACCTATGATAATAGGCACTAATTTGAAAAATTGTTTGCAAAATGACGTGGTATCTATATCATCTTGTTTAGATATCCTTTCTTACTGGCATATATTCAGGGGTTTACCTTTCTCAGAATTATGAGGTAAGTATCTTGTTTGACAAATAAATAATGGAGAAAGTTGAACCAATCTTTCTTAAAGCTTGTGTAATGAGCACACACATTCATGTATCTTTCTTAATCTGTTCCGCTATGAGTCACAATATTAAAAAATACTTTCCAAATTAAATAACAGATTCCAAGAATAAACAGACCACGTGCCGTGTGGGATAAATTCATGCTATTTTTGGAAAAGAATCGCCGGGATCCACGGAAAGTTAGCATGAGAAATATTCTACACCCGAGCACAATAAGCGAATTAGTTGTAGAACCAACATCGCCATCTGTAAGTGAAACAATTCTCGTTCCTGAAAGCAGTGAGACCGCTGTTTTCACCCAAGCAGGTTCACAGACAGAAGCCGTTGAAAATGATATTCTCGATGCTATAACGGAACTAACTGATACAGAAAAATCTGAAGCCACCGATTCAACTTTAAAGGCTAATTCATTGTTTTATCCTCTTATTGAAAACGAAACGACTTTAATTTTGACAGAACCAGAGGATTTGACACTAGGACTAGAGTCCAAACGTTTTTCTTCCGCGCAAATCTTGGAAGCCTCTTTAACGCTGGATAAGGATAAAGCAATATCCCGTTCTTCCAATAAGTTAAATTAAAGTTATTCTGGGGTCTAAATTCTGAGTATGATATTCATGCACAAATATGCATTAATACTTTTACTTACAACCTACTAAACAGGTTTTCTTTTGACAGAATAAAGAATAAGCTAATATATACTAATACTTAGCTCATTTTTTTACTTGACTGTTTTAAATACATTGTACGTTTAATATCTCAAGGGGGAAAATCATTGTAGGGATAAATAAAATTAATTCTAACTCTTAAAAATATGCTAAATTCGAATGTATGTTATAATTTCTTATCAATTCATATTCGCACAAACTAATTGCTGTAAGAATAGCAATCTCTGCCTCGATATATTAGATTGAATAAATGTTACTCCTTACCGTTACCTCCTACCATTTCGGACCAAGAAACTGCAATTGCAATATATCACAACTAAGGAGACTGCAGACTGAGCTTAAACTGATTGGGTGTAGTCACCACACGGTTTCATTATTAAATTTGGACGAATTAAGACGCTAATGCTACAAGCAGGCCAGGCCACTGAAATTCTTGTCATGCAGTCATACACAACGGATGGGACACAAAGAAGTACTGTGATTGTGAGTAGAATAGGTAGGATATTATATTCGCAACATATTCAAATTAATTTATATGCAAACTTCTACGCTGCGGCAACATCAACCACGTATTACGGTCAGTAGACTGCACTGCTAACTAAAGTGATAAGTGAAAGTGATATGGCTATAGTCATGTTTGATCAATAAATTAAATCACTCACCAATTTGCCTTAGAAGCTTTAGAGCTCCATCCCAGATTAATTGTAAAAACCTAAGCCTCCTGAAAACTCTATGTAACGAAAATGAAACTGTAGCACTATCACAGCCATCCAAATATACAAAGCACAAAATGTGTATGGAATTGGGAACGTGAAGACTTGACTTTTAGTTTTACTTCATCTCTAGGTACTTTCACAATGGCCTGCTGCAGGTTGAGGTTACCTACCAGTCTTCTAATTTAGTTTTACATTTCTACGTCTTAAGGACTTTAGTGTCGTTCATATGGTTGACGGGTTTCGCGACTACTAATAATAATAGAACTTAACAAGGAAAGATTCTACGTAATTTTCTTTGCATTATAGAAAGAAAGTAATTTGGGCTTTTACTTTTCGCACGGTGGAAAGAAGAAAGCCACACTAAAACCCACTTTCACCGCACTACATGGTGTACAATACCTTGAATAGTGTCAAGTGAAACTTGACTGAAACATGAAGGACCTCAACTGGGAATTATAGTTGAACACATATGTACATGTGTGTATACCCTATATGCATATATCACATGTTTATGCGCTATAAAAAGAAGGATAAAAAGCAAAAGCTATCAACATTTCTTCTGTTACTTACATGTACAATGCCACACAACACAGCAACCTTTCATCGAAAAGATCCTTTTTAGTTTGTCTTCTCTTCTCTAGGCTCTGGCACGAGTGTAGTTACTAATAAATCATTGATTACTTTCTCTATAAAAAGTTCCCACGCAGTTGAGAGACGTGTCTCCACACAAAATATCGTGAAGAAGCAACAACAACCTGCTTTCACCAGAATAACGAAAGCACTTCGTAAAAATGTAAATGTAGTGTATGAATATATTCCGATTCCGAGATATTCGTGAAAGTCTTGCTGTGTGCTACATCCACCTCACTAAAATGGGAAAGAAAGCCGAGCTAGACTGGAATCGAGGAGGGATAAAGGAAGGATCTTGTATAAACTTTTCCTTCCATACCACAAATAATGAGAACCACGATCCAGCAGACTGCGTTCTCCTTTTCTCTTTACATATACCTATATGAAACTTTTTGGGACATTTTTGTCCTAATAAATAAATATGAAGAGGAAATGGACATAGGACGTGCTCGGTCGGGAATAGAATGGGAACTGGGGCAAGAGAAAGAACCTGGAGAACGTGAGAGTAAGGAAAAGTGAGAAAATAACACAACTCTCTCACTTTCCTCTTCTTCCTGTCTTTCGTCCTTTTGCTTTCTACTGTTTTCTTATTTTACTCTCCTTCTGCGCTGCTGAAATTTCAATTTTCAACGCGTGGGGCATTGTGTCAGCAGAAGTGTTGATGTTGCTGATGATAACCTTTCCATTGCACTACGCCACTTGCCACTCTGTAATTTTATATAGGGACGTATATATGGTGTATGTATTTATTTTATGAAACAATCGAGTACAGTCTCAGCCAGACTGTCAATCCTGGAGTGTAATGCTGCGGCATGTGACTGTGAGCAACTTCAACTCTCTCCAGAAGATCTACCTAATTCAGACTTGGTTGAATGAATAAAAATATCATGTATTTTTAATACCCGACGCAAATATTGACATGAAACATTTATTTGACAAATTGAAAAGGAACCTGAAACACGACAAGGATCTGGACATAATGAGAGATGTTATGTTATGTGTAATAAGCAAACGCCGACCTATTGCCAATGAGGAATTATCGCACAACACCTTTCATATCCTCGAAATTAACATATCTTTAACATTTTATATAGTTAGATAGGTAAAATCCATTATTACAATGTTAGAAAATATCAGTATGTACTTCTAGTAGAATTTAATGTATTCTAAATTGATGCATTAATTAATTAAAGTTAATTTAATAACACGGTTAATTTTAAATTCATTTCCCTTTTTGATATTATATCTTAGGCTGTAGGTAGGCCGTACAGAAGTAGTCTGTGGATATATCCGATGGGATATAAATCGATAAAATAACTAAAGGGTCTTCTAAGGAAA
>JAHZNA010000353.1:0-32466 GCA_027743935.1 Sinodicranocentrus sp. ZH6
GAAAACATATTCCCATGATATTTATTAGCTGTATGAATCCTAGCTCCAGGGTACTGCTTCTACATTTTAACCTCTAGCTATGGATTATTCCAGTGTTATGTATTTCTTCTGAGGTACAATTCTTTAGAATGAATTCGAAAAACAATTTTTTTTTTTATATTGACGTCACTCGCATATTTATTTACTCTGGAACCCTCCCTGTTGATCTTACCTGCTCTGCTCCTCTTTTATCTTTCATATACATCCGTGCTAATGGCTTACATGTTTGCGAGCATCATTAATTAACTTGTCAACATTCATTTGAGTAGTAGCTGGCGATGAGGTTCTAGCGAGTTTGTTTAAAGCACCAACCACCAACAATATTTTAAAGAAGATAAAAGTACTAAATATTCAAGGTCAGCAGGTTATATCCTCTAAATCGACACAAAAATGTTGATTCTGAAGGCTCATTAGGGAAAGGGAAAACAAAATCTGAAACCTTGTTAATGATCTCATGTCAAAACATACTGCACTTAGTCGAGGTATTAAAATTTTAATTAATCTGAAAAAGTTTTAGTACTTACAGTTCCTTCCAAATATCACTGTCCAATTGAAAAAAACTCAATCCCTTTATTAAAGAAAGCTTTTAAACTTTAGCTTAAATTCTAAAGGTAAAAACATTTTCATGCTTGACATCCGTGTGCTGAAATGTATTTAATCTGAAAACAATAGCCTTTCACTCTCGAACCCAATATATGATGTTGGGGATTCCCTTACTAGTAATAAATTCAGTGAAGCTAACTCCAAACCCTTTGCCTTGCTAACTGATGAGATTATTTGAACAAAGCTCATGACCATGACGCGAGGAGAGAAAATGAGACGAGGAGAATGCTGAATATTGCCTTGAAAGACTTAGGCAGGCTGCGAGGCATACTTTCTCTTGCCCCGGTACAAAAAGTGCTAATGTAATGACATGTTTAATTAAATTTCTTAGGCTTGCGCTCCCCGTTATGTGTGGTTCAGCACCAACAGGAAGCGCCGGGATCCGGTGGGAACGTGCTTCGTTGCGAAAGATTCCTTTACCGAGTTTGTGGAATACTCACCATGCAGAACTTGTACGTAATCTTGTATTCATCGCTCGACAGGAATATTGCAATTACTTCCAATAAGCCTTTTAGCTTAACCACTTCTTTTGTCTATTTATTACTGAATGCGAGTGAACTAACTGGAAAAGGCTTCCTCTTCCTCGAGTACCTATGTACAAGCATGTGCCACGAAATGCTTTCATTTATGGTTTAACATCATTATTGCTTTCCTTACTGGAGAAAACAATTGCTGTATGCTCTCGCTTCACTTTCCCAGCATTGTGAAAACAGAGAGAGAGGAAAGAAAATTTTGTTATTGAACTTTACTTGATGAACGAGAAACGATAAAGGAACATGATTATGGTATATAAATATATAGGTACTTTGTCTTGAACTAACACTCTACTTTCAAGGGAATTTGCAGTACATTTATTGGCAAGTATGCATCCTTCGTCCAGCTCGTTCCATATTTCCATTTTTCTAAATTCTAGAGAAAATACGCAGCCCAAAATGTTCCTGCAGATTGCGTAAATGTAGGCTGGCTCTCCGGCTTTCCATCTGACCTCATAAATATTAGAGTACTAATATTTTCAATTTTAATTTCCCCCCGAAATGGTAATTCTCGTCCAGTAAACTAATAACAAAATTTCATATACCCTTCTCTAGAATACATAATGAACTGCGATTCTTTAAAGATATTCGCAAACATTGGAATTATGAGAATCGCGGAAATTTTTCAAGTACTTCGCAAAATTAAACTTAAAATGAACAAGTTTTTAAAATTCTATTTTAATGAACCTTACAGCTCGATGGGGATACCACAGACAAGGGTCATGCCAACTTGGCCTGGGAGCAGACATTGATTCGGTAATTTTAATTTTGTTTAATAATACACAACATAATCAAAACTGGACTCTGCCTCTGGCCTACTTGGCATATTCCATTTTAATGAAATGTTCATTACATTCCGACCTTGAGTAATTCCCTCCTAAAATGGACTGCGTACTGCGTTTCTTCATAATGACAACATCCGAACTACTAAATTTTGTTTAATAATACACAACATAATCAAAACTGAACTCTGCCTCTGGCCTACTTGGCATATTCCATTTTAATGAAATGTTCATTACATTCCGACCTTGAGTAATTCCCTCCTAAAATGGACTGCGTACTGCGTTTCTTCATAATGACAACACCCGAACTACTGTCAAAATCATCATCATCATCATCAAATATTAAATTCTTTGAAAATAACCCCATGAATTTTATAATAATAAAAAGAAACGAAAATATGTATAATGAGAACAAAGTAAAACGCAGACTTCCCACATTTCCATTAGACTTGATGTCCAAAAATATCCCCATTGTTTCATGAATGACCTCTTTGAAAAAAGAAAATTTCCTTATTTTACCGTTTCGTTAACCAGCCAGCCGCGAGTCAGAAAAACGTTTTCCCTCCAAATGTCTCAAAGCTAATAAAAGCTCTATATAGTTTGCGAAGTGTTGCTTACGTGGCAAGTTCAAATTTTCAAAACGATTTGTTTGAACAAACCCAGGAAATACGTGTAAGGAAAGGATACTGAAAAAGAGGGGAAAAGCCTTGTGACATGAATAAGAGAAGACAAACGAAGAAGAAAAAAACTTTTTTACTTTGATCGTTAAGAAGGCCATGTGCTTTCATGTGTGTAAGTCAGCGAAGCAAACACAGTAGCCTTTTTCTTCATTTCAATGTATTTCCAAATGCGTTAGAAAGAACAGTAGTTCCTTGCCACATACATTGTTCCCAATTTGTTTGGAAGTGTAATTTTAGTTACATTCAAACTTAAGTGGACTCCTTTTAAGGTTGTGTTCGAACTGATTTTTCTCAAAGATGTTTTCCTTTTTGGGAAAAAAAGGTTTTTAAATGGATATATCATATATGTATGTGTGAGATTTTGTTGGAACGTTAGTACGACAGCTCTCTTTGTCAGAAAAAACTTATTTAGTATAGTTTGTTGTGTGAAAGAATAGCAGTTGAAGAGGTTTTTCGCATATTTACACACTAGTTGTGTATATGACTATATATTGTAGATTTTTTTCTTATAATGGTTTTCTTAGCGGTGTGCATATATCAATAGAATGCTTTTGTGCTGAGTGAGGACAAGTCAAGTTTGAATAGTGGATTGGTTGGGATTGGATAGGTGGGGGAATATATATGTGTAAATCTTATGAGAGTGCTTTCCAAAGGATATATAAATGTAGGAAACGTAGAGTCAGTAAAAAAGATGAGAAAAGTTGTTACAACTTTTACTTTTCAAGACGAAGCCATATATTTGTACATCTGTTACCTTAAAGAAGAGAAATGTGAAGTATAACACACAAAAGGGGAGAAAAATGGAGTCACACATATTCAAAGTGTGTTATGGGTGTAAGATTTGCAGAAGAAAGCAGAAAAATAATAGATTTAGCCATGAGCAGAAACGGAGGATAAGCATTACACAAAAAGTTTTTGATCCACCAAGCGTTTATAACAGAGAAAAAGGGGAATAAGATAGGAAGAAATCTTATGCCTGAAACTATTTGTGCTGAAGAAGGGAGATATTTATAAGAAGAAAGAGATGAGAAAGAGAATTCGGCTTGGATTTGTTTAAAACTTAAACCACCTCTATAACCTCAGCTCAGCTAACAGGAGGATAGACAGGAGAATGAATTTTTTGACGTTGACGAAACAAAACTTCATCCTTAGTCGGATAAATATGCGTCTTTAGTCCGTGAAACTTTTGTATTGTATGTAGAGAAAAGAACTAAAACAAGCGGAGAAACACATGTAAATGCTTATAATCCTTGTTCTTCCTTTCTTTTACAGTAGATTCGCAGTTTGGTGGAAAATTGCTCACTTTCCTCTACGCTTATTCAATGCTACGGAGAAAAAGGTGTTATGTACGTAACCTCTTTTTCCATCTCGTTGTACCTGAGAAAGGAGCTACCAGAGAAAAAGAAATTACTCGTATTTACTTAAATAAACGGAAGAAAGTGTGGGGGAGTAAGAACGAGTTAAGTTCTTTTTTCCTCTAGAGAAAGTTCCGGATTTCCATACGTGATAAGCTGTCGAGAGTGAGCAAGTGGAGGAAGCTTTCTAGTTGAGACAGAAGAGAAACAAAAAAGTAGTCGAATCAGGCTTGAGTGAAGGGAGAAAAACTTTTCTGTCCAAGGTTCCAATTACAATAAGGTTTCCGTATGCTCAATTTAGAAATATTTCTTGTAGTGTTCTCGCTCTCACAAAATACAAAAAAAATACATAAGTTATCTATATGTAGTTAAGCATGTAAGCTACACTTATACTGGATTCAAAGTTTGTGGGAGAGAACAAGTGAAAAAGTTGAATGTATAATGGGAAGTATATTGAGGATAAATTACAGAAAGGAAGTTTAACCGTAAAGTACCTCTACTTTATTGTGTTCATACAGGTTTATGTGCATATTCAAAGAGAATACTGAGCTGTTGAAAGTCTAATAGTATTACTCTGATACAAGTACTTTCTCCCACAATTTTTAGTCCTCTCTTATTTTCACATTGGGTTGAAACTAGAAGAGAAAAATTTACTTTCTCTGTTCACAGGCCAGAAAGTCAGGGAAGATGGAAAGGAAAAGTTATGAGGAAGGAGGAGTAGAGTAGTTTTGACATAATATAATGTAATTCATATCTTGATTGCATGTACACACATGACTTTAGCAGTTGAGTATACACAAAGTGAAGGTGAAATGAGAAGTCTTGAGTAATTCTATTACGGACATTTTATGGCTCAACTCCTCTTTCATCTTTTTTCACTCATTTATAGCTGTCTTCTACCCCATATAGTGCGTTAAATCACCCATTGTCGGAAACTTATACGTATGCTCCAAGCGTACTTTTCATCCATGAAAATAATATGTACTTGTACTTAAAAAAGTTAGATTTTCTGCAGAACCAGGGAAGGTTCGTTCGTAGTTTAACAAAGTTCCTACAAGAATAATCATCAGTGGTTGGTTCTCCTTCTTCACATATCACATCATTCATATCTTAATGCTCCATTTTGCTTCAATTGCGTTCAATCTAAAGAATACATTTCTAGACTTTTTTACACTATATGCGCATACAACGAAGGAAATAAGTATCTTTAATGTGGCGAAAGGAAGAATAAGGGAAGCCTGGAGATTCTGCGAATGAGATTATTTCTGGGAATAAGTACCACCCAAAAGAGGAAAAAATCCATATGAAATTAAAATCAAAATTCTTCTTCGAGAGACATTTTTCAATTTACGTATACATGACTGGGACACAAGTTTCAAATATGGTAGCTTGTGAGAGAACCAACCGAAACGAAGAAATATGATTTGATAATAAAAACGAATAGATAGGAAACGGGCGAAAAGGAACATGTCAAAAAACTACACAAAGAATGGAGCAAGCCTATGATTTTCGTTGAATGGAAATGTCATGTCAAGGATGACTCCGGTGATATATCAAATAATCATATACATAGTTATGTCATTTTTTCGAGAAAATATATGAAAATTTCATACCCCTCTCATTTAATTTTTCGACCTCAAGTCACAATACAATCTGTCTGTCTATTTTGATCTCCCTTTGTAAACTCCCTTTTTCCCGTTACTCGTTATGACATGACATTTCTCAGAGCGTTTCATCTAATCTAAAGTGAGGTTAGCAGAGTTGAAGTGAGGTCTCCTTGTGGAATGTATTGCTGGTAAATACAAATGTGAATTTTCTCTTTGCAAATGATATGTCAAGATGAGTTGTGGTCAACCAAACAAAAGGAATATTGTAAAAGCATATCGCTAGAAAAAACCACTCTCGAATCGCAAATTTTATTTTGGCAAATGTCAAATGTGGGTTATGCAAAAATTGTAAATATTTCATGCAACTAGAGAAATTTCTGATAAATTCAATTTCACTCCTGTGCGACCCCTCAAGGAGAACGGAGAAAGTTGTGACATCACTACCACAAGGACGACAACATGACAACTGGAATATTGGAGCTGAGGATAGAATTATTTTGAGGGATAAAATGTTATGCAAAGGGTAGAAACTTAAGTCTGCTTTTGTTTTTATGATTCATTGCATTCTGAAAGGGATGTAAATTGAATTGAAAATTTTAGGCAAGGGTTTATATTGCATTCCCCAGGGTTTTCTCGTAATTTTCAAGCTTTGATCTTGTCTATCAGAGAATTCCACAGAAATAAATTGATCTTACTACGCTTTTTTGCGAGCTTTGAACTAATGTGAATTATGAGCGCAGTGTGCATTGGCTGCAACAGCAAATAATAATACTCGGGATTAGCTTGGTTCAATTTGATTTGGTTCTTACATTCCCTGAGCTTGTTTCCTTTGTAGTTGTCCTTGAGAGCAGCTAGGTAAATCCTCAAATTTCCCAGAATAACCCTGGAAAATAATTATTTGTTTATTAAAGCATGCTGGTTCACTATTGAAAATTGAAAAGTGTGCTGTATTAGCACAATTGAACGGGATTAAATGAGCATCAATGGAGTGCCAATTCCAAACCCTTATTCTCGAGCACTCACACAAATTGAGTATTTGTAAACTTGTTAGTATCTTTGTTCCCGAGCAGCATGAAACTAATAAAATGGTGATGATGATGATGATGGTGGGCATTAAGGAACGAGTGAAGTAATCAAAGCTTATAAGAAAACAATTAATCTGGGAACTCAAATTCTTGGAAAGTAAAGTTATTGATGAAACTGCATTTTTTGTACAGGATGGAAGACGACTATTTTTGGGTGCCGTAGGAAGCTGGTATTGGCAAGGTATAAGATTTATATGATTATAACATAAGAAAATTAAATGAAAACCTGACTTTGATCCTATATTAAAATTCACAAGAATTGAGTTCATCCTTTTGGAATTCCAAAATCACATCGATTCCACCGAAACTCATCTCTTTGTCGAAATTGCCTTCATATATATATTTTTTATGTTAATCATTCTTTAATTTTTCTTTGAGATTTACTTTTTGAATTTTATTAACCAAGAATTTCAAATGAATGCGGCTATACACACACTCGCTATATTTTATGTTCTTTGCATCGACAAGAAAAACCAAAGTTTTATTTTTTTAAATTATCCACTGCATCAGTTTTCGCTCAGCCAAATGCAAACCAATTCTCCTCAGCATTAAAATAATCTTACAGTACAGCCTTTCAGTTTCCATTCGTTTCTTTTATCAAGATACTCTACTCTACATGAATAAGTGAATTTTCCTTTTGTACTCACTTCCTGATTTATTTGATGCATTTTGACTAAAGTATTGCATTGCTTATTTTGTTCATGAATTTTGCATTTTAATCTTGTGAAAAAGGTCAACTTTATATGGTCGACTCGAGCTCGAAGAAGTCCACAGGAGAGCGTCTTCCATTCTATCAATTTCTTCCACCAGGTTGGTCAAACGAAAAAGAAACAAAAAATGCTTCTTCTGTGTTACTTTCATGATGCCAATAATGCTAATTTCCTCCTTGTGAAAATCCTTTTTCACCTTTCCAATTTCTCAAACATTCTAACCCTTTCGTCTCTGTATTCTAGACTGTGTATAATTGCTTTATATTTACTGGCAAGAGGCACAATTGATTTGTAAAAATGGGTTGCCACTGCCACGTTTATTTTTCGTTTAAATGCATATAACTCACATAGTTTGAGCTTAATTCACCCTAGTAAATCTAGTGACTAACCTGTAATACCCATATTATCCCATTACACTATCCTTGTCTATTTGACATTCTTGCAATTTTCTTCACCACATTATTATCCTCGCATCTCTAATTCAAACGATTCTTACTCTTTTTGTATGGGTACATTTTCCTAAGTACATTTGTGTAGCTTTTAGAATGATAAAATTGGCAAAGGAATCCACAACGGAAGTGGATTTTTTTATGAACTACTCAGCTTCTCTTTTGGCACGCTGTATAAATCGCTGTGGCTCCTCACACTCAACTAAATCCCTACGTGACTCAGTAGCTTGGCAAATTCGTTTCCATTTTTCTGACTGATCTACACACATCACGCATTTAAATGTGATCAATGTACTAGTAGTTCGTCTTCTTCTGTACAACAGATTGTTGGACATGTTAATCTTATCACAACAACAAAATATAAGCAAAAAAAGAAGACAGTGAGTTTACAAATGAGCTCATGTTGATGGTCTCCTGACAGTTGGTGTAATATATGTTGTTGTCATTGGCTTGGGAATCTAGGTCAGGTCTACTCACAATCCGTTGGCAGTCGTCCTGATATCCGCTGGACGAAGGAAGGACCTAGTTGGGAAGAGATTCTGATGTAGCTGTTGGCATGCCGCGTGGTTCCAATTTAACCGGCAAGGTAAACTTTAACTAATAATCTTGCTGTAAAAACTTAGGCATACTTAAATTACTTACTTGTGCCAAAAAAACTGATCCTGTTCTAGTATAATACCTTTGAACTTAAAGAGTCGCTAACGAGTTCAAGCTTGAGATTTTTTTCTTTCGATTGCACACCGGTATAATATTCAGTAGAGAATCCGCGGTCGGCAAATTGGGAAAAATAATCTAATATATGTTGTGGCTTAGGCTAAGTTGGCATAAGAGAGCATGGGGATCAACAACCCTCAATTTTCTCTGAAAAATGTGGCAGATTATTGCAAAAATGCATTGGAGTAATGAACATATAGTCTTTTATGTAACTGCAATTCTCTTGCAAATTCCTTCCCCATCTCAATACTTTTCACCGTTTGACTTTCTTTGCATTTGTCAAAATCCTATGGAGTGCATGTAATTGGCAGAGAATCCATCAGATTATAATGATGATGGAACGGAAAGAATGATTGGATTTTGTAAGCCTGAAAACTAACATTACTCCTTTTAACAGAGACTCTCTTCATTTGTAAAAGTTACTTGTGTGGAAAAGCCGCAAATGGAATGGGGATAAGAAAGATGGAATTATATTATATGACCGTAAATGAATTATTATGAGAGGTAAAGGATGCGAGTTGAAGAGACTGTATAGGGAACGCACACAAACCGCTAATACGATTTCCCCGGAAGAAAGCTTGTAGATCTCACATTCTCTCTTAGAAAACCAGGTTAAGTTAAAGCCGGTGACAACGTTTATTCTGAAATCGACCATGTAGCACCACTAAATCATCTTGAGTTTTCCACTCTCCCCCGAGGAGGAAAACAGATATGCGTGCAGTCAAATGGAGTGCGAGTGCCAACGGAATCTTATTTAGTGTGTTGAGAATTTTAGTAATATATACGTCTCTGCATTTGAAAGGGTATTATCTCCTGTACTTTAGAAAGAGTCGGCAACCTAAGTAGTATATCCTCAATAATATGTGTGCCACTGGGGGAGAGAGTGTCATTTATGATTTTATGATGTGTTCAATGTCTCCCCTCCGACTTCCTCTTCTATCTCAAATAAATCAGCTTTGGTGGAGCCGACAAGGAATTTCAATAGAGCTTATTTCCCTCCACTGCTTCGGTCAATTTACACTTTTCTCGGAGCAATACTTGAACGATTTCCGAATGAAACGCTTCTGTAGTCTATTAAATTACACAAGTGTGGAGAAAATACATAATAACGGAACAGATGCAAAGGAAAATGCATGCAGAGTTATATATCGTCTGTATGGATATGTGGGGAAAGTAAATTAACATTTCGTTACTATTTTTCTCTCTCTGTAGGTGGTGATATATTCCTCAGACTTGCTAAACATCCAGAATATTACAGGAGATCAAATAGGGGCGTACTTTGGTTACACATTGGCAGTCCTAGATATTGACGGGGATGGTTTGGATGATTTGGTTATTGGCGCACCTATGTACACGGACTTTGATGACCCAGCAATGAAAATTGAAACTGGACGAGTTTACGTTCTCTACCAATCTGCACAGGTTAGACTGTATATATTTTGCTTTGTTGGATTTATATGGACTAGGTAAAGCATGATGTACTTGATGTAGTGCAGTAAGGTAGATTTATTACGTACGAATTCCCCTCCGGATTTTGTATATTCTCTTCCCATGGGAAATATGGGATTTTCGTAAATCTCTTCAAGAATTTATTAATGCGACGAGTGTGAATGCCTTTAAAATATGGGGAATGTGTGATAGTGCGGAAAAGGATTTGGAATGCAACACTAAAATTCTTACTTCTTCCATTGCAGCATCACTTTGTAAAATTCGAGGGAATAGATGGGACGGCGCACAAAGGCCGGTTTGGATTGTCCCTTGCCTCTTGTGGAGATTTAAACAAAGACGGATATAAGGGTGAGATGATCATTTTCATTTCGGAATTTAGTAGTACTATTGCCAGAAGGAACTCACATGTCGGATTTACTCAGAGTATTTACTTGAGTGTGTGAATGAAAACTGATTCGAGTTAATTTCGAGGAAAAAGGATTTCCTGGCAGTAGACACATCAATAGAAATCTAAAGAATTGAGTAGTGTACTAGGAGTCAGAATGACAGGATGAAATGACGTTTAGAAATGTTTTTCTGTTGAGGATTAGTTTGTCGCCGTTATTCCGTATTCTCAAAATACAGAGGAAAGTATTAAAATGAGAAAAATCTGGATATCCTGTCGGTTTTTTTGACGGTTGTTATATCCACATTTCTGTTTTCATTTACAGACTTCGCCGTCGGAGCTCCATACGATGGGCTGTATGGACGAGGAGCGGTTTATATTTATCACGGCTCGGACAACAGGTGTCCGCAAGGAATACACTCAGGTGAGCCTAATTACTCCAAATTGTGTGGTATAATTGTCAGTCAAAAGAAGAATAAAACTAGGCCGAAAGGATTTTCTATTGTTCTCATGTGGAAAAAACAGTGTACGATCATACCTTCCTTCTCAACCACATGATCAATATCAATATGGTGTACCTACTTTAATACTATTCTAGAAAAAACTCATTCGTAGAATCTCTCATTCAAAGAATTGTCCTTTGTAGTCACCTCCACTTTCATTAAAGTTTTTCTTCTCTGACATTTCAATATAAAAGCAAAAAAATAGGGAAAAGTCCAGCATGATACTTTTTAAACGGACAAAAACGTCAATAAAACTGAATGGAAGAAAGTGTTAGATGAAATACCTTTTTTATTGCCTTTTGTCACATACACTCTAGCCTTCCAACAAATACATATCTCATGTTGGATCAAACTCGAGAAGGGTGAAAACTTGGAGTAAAATAGTAAAAAGAAGTAAGGAGGGGGTAGACTTGCAAAAGTTTGTGTGGGAGAAAAGTGGAATGGGAAAAATAAGTTTAAAAGGAGATGGAGATAGATTTGCAAAATAAATTATATTTGGCAGGTAATATATGGAGAAGATATGTCTCACACTGTTAGCACTTTCGGCTTCTCTTTGTCCGGAGGAAAGGATTTGGATGGAAATCAATACCCTGACCTTATTGTTGGCGCTTATGAGTCTGATGTTGTGGCATACTTCAGGTATAAGTAGTACATGTTAGATATCTATGTAGTCTCGCGTTTTTTGTGCTTTCACTGGTTGTCGGCAGTCACCAGATGGCAAATGAGGATAATGATGTGTAATACTCCACTTGCCAGCTTTACACGTCAGAAAAAAGGATAAAAAATCATTTCACTTGCCGCTTAGATCTTTTCCTACCGTGGTAATTTCCTCCAAGCCAAATAAACCCACCCGGGTTTTATGGATGGATGAAACCCACCGTATGTCTCTCATTTGGTGGCTGTACGATTGTTTGTGTGCAAGAAATATACATAAAAAAAACTATTGTGTTTACTATTTAGTGTGTGAACTTTAATGAAAACATATTGACGCTAATATAGATATTATGCGTAACGATAATTTTTCAATTAAACTTTATAAACTGTTATTTTCAGGTCAAAGCCTGTGGTACGAGTGAAATCTAAACTCTCATTCCCACAAACAGCAAATAAACAGATCAATTTAGATGAGAAAGGGTGTACGCTTCGAGACCGAACGACTGTGACCTGTACAGAACTTGCCATTTGCATGGAGTACGACGGAGTTGGAGCGGATGATGTGNAATTTAGATGAGAAAGGGTGTACGCTTCGAGACCGAACGACTGTGACCTGTACAGAACTTGCCATTTGCATGGAGTACGACGGAGTTGGAGCGGATGATGTGATAGGTAAGAGGGAAAAAATGAGTTGGACACATACGAATTGGATATTACAGGGCTCATGAAGATTACCATATTATTTACCGCTTTTCTCAATGCCTGTCTCATGTTGAGAATTTGTAAGAAGTGGTGCGTAATACACTACATAGGGATATGAATAAGAGTGCGGAGTATGGAAAATCCCGAGGAAAATGTAGCGATGATGAGAATCGCCGTAAGAATAGGATAAAAAAAAGAAAATGGCAAGTTGAGCGGAATACCTATGCATAGGAAATGGAAATGATGCAAGTGAAATGATAAGCGAATCGAGGTGCCACTAAAGCCTCCCTATTTTTCATGTGCTCCAAAGATAAAAAAACTCGGGTTATAGTCATAAAGTGTGGCGTGGCGCGACGCCTATGTCGTCAAGTGCAGAAGGATATTATGTGTATTGTGTACCCATAAAGCGACACATTTGTTCTTATATTTGTGTGAGGTCGTATTCCTATTACTCTGAGAAATCAGAATAAATGCAGTGTCTTGAAAATTGCGAAATGCAATGAGGGTAATGTCAATGCTTTAGCAGTACTTGAAAGCATTAGGAGGAAAACTATAACAGAACAGTTTTATAAGACGTGGAAGGAAGAGTACCATTCAAGTGGACGTATTACAACACAACTTGACATTTTCCATGTGTACCCCAGCTACGTGCTCGATGTTGTGTGAAATGTGTTCTCTCAGCTGGAAAGGCGATTGCAATTTTGCACACTCTCGGCAAGATAAATGCTCATTTGGGATTCTCGAGGGAAGGCACTGAGGAGAGAATATGGGCGCAGCAGGGAAAAAATGTAGGAAAAGGCGTAAGAGGAAACGCCAATGGAAATAATGGAAATTGTCCAATGCTTTTCTTCCTTTTCGTTGCTAAAATAGAGTTTTTGGATGTGCTCTAATGTATACACATTTTAACCCTTTTTTTAACTCAATAGTTTGGCATATATGTTCAGGCGTCTGGGATGGTTTGACTGTTTTGATGTTATCTGAATAGAACAAACTTTTTGGAACGGTTGAAGTGATATAAATTAGAAGAAACAATTTTGAGATGTTGCAAGTGTGTCTAACAGAGTTGTTCTGCTTTGAAATGTTTGTAGACTTCAACGTTCAGTACACACTAGACGCGAAGAAGCCAAAAGATCCGAGAATGTTCTTTCTTAATAATGAAGGACGAAATGTTTTAAATGAGACTGTTCGCTTGACCAAAAAGAGACAACTTTGTTCCAGCCAGCAGGTCTATTTAAGGGTGAGTTGAGTAATTTTAGTCAATGTCATTGTATTTGAAGTAGAACTACGTATTATATCAAGTGAAATGGATATTTATTAGGACTCCTTTTAAAAGTTAATGATGTATTAAAAGTTATACATAAGTTGAATATAAACAGCACCATTTAAAAGGACGAGCAAATTATAAATAAATATCAGTATGAAAAATGAACTGCATGTCGACATGTACAAACTGTATAACATATCCTGAAATTAAGAACAATGGAATTTTTTAAAATCCTGAACGAAACTTGTGAGCTTGACGTTGAAAAAGATCTGTAGACGTCTAGAAAACAATATTCATTTCATTGTAACTCACTTTTCTCTCAATTTCTTTGTCGTCATCCTCTCCTTTCTCTTGCTAGTATTTTACCAGAGACGTAATAGTGGAAGTGATATTTTTTTCCCATATAGCCGCAAATACGAGATAAATTAACCTCACTGGAAGCCGAGCTCCGATACTCGATGCTAGAGAGCAGGTATCACCAGAGACGTGAGTTACCTCCCGTTATTGACATCACCACATCATCCGTGGAGAAAGAATCCATTTCCATCCAAAAGAACTGCGGCTCCGACAACATTTGCGTTCCAAATCTCCTCGTCAAAGTTAACCAGTAAGTGTTATGTTCTATTCCATTCCTTCTATACGAATACGTACATTGTCATACCATTCTTACGTGATCAAGCCTTTTGAAGAAAAAAAATCTCTTTGCTATGTGACACGCACAAAAAAAAGACTAGAGAAATCCCGTTTTTAAGAATTAACGAATGACAGGTAATAACCTGCCTGTTGTCAAATGTGAAAAAACGCTGATAGCTTTCCCCCATTACAGCTGTCATTTGGATGCACTCTCTCTTGAAATATTTAGGTACATTTGGGATTGGGGTCATGCGATAACTTTTTTCTAAAGATGTTTCTTTTTTCATTGCTTTTACTACAATCCAACCCAAAAAACTGAAAAGAGCTTTAATAGTAGCTGCAAAAGTGTATCACGAAGAGAGTAGAAGAAAATCGTTCAAATGACTACAAATGATTGTGAGAGAGTTGTGTCTCGTAATGCCCCTCTAAGGCACATGAGTTGATGTACTTTGGGAAGCAACTAACAAGGAAAAGGTGGAAATTTAAGAATTAACGAATGACAGGTAATAACCTGCCTGTTGTCAAATGTGAAAAAACGCTGATAGCTTTCCCCCATTACAGTTGTCATTTGGATGCACTCTCTCTTGAAATATTTAGGTACATTTGGGGTCATGCGATAACTTTTTTCTAAAGATGTTTCTTTTTTCATTGCTTTTACTACACTCCAACCCAAACAACTGAAAATAGCTTTAATAGTAGCTGCAAAAGTGTATCACGAAGAGAGTAGAAGAAAATCGTTCAAATGACTACAAATGATTGTGAGAGTTGTGTCGTAATGCCCCTCTAAGGCACATGAGTTGATGTACTTTGGGAAGCAACTAACAAGAAAAAGGTGGAAAAAACACGTAATAAATGTAATCCCTGAGTAAACTCTGGTTTTCCTTTAAAGGTCCGATAGATCCTTCTTAATGGGCTCCACAAAACGCATCTGGGTTGAAGTGGAGGTGAAGAATAATGGGGAGGACAGTTACGAGACAATGCTGTTCATGACGGTTCCACAAGGCTTGTCCTATGTAAACTTTGATCGTCTTGATACCAGCAAGGATGTACCAATCCTTTGCTCAGCTCCATCCCCATCGACAAACAATACGTTGAGATGTGATATCGGTAATCCTCTTCCATATCTTTCAAAAGCTCGTCTTCGCGTTGTCTTCCAGCCAAGATACGGCTCGGAAATAATATCCTCCTACGATTTCCACATTGAAGCAAACTCCACGAATCCCGAGGATATACACAAGAGGGGAGACAATATCATGCCAGTTGCTTTCCCCATTCGAGTGCAAACTGATACTAAAGTATTTGGCGTAAGTGATCCTCAACCAGTTCGACATAATGCATCACTTTGGAAGAGATTTGAGGAGAAAAACTCTGAGACGGAAATAGGACCTGAGGTTACTCACATTTATGAGGTGAAATGCGAAGGTCCCAGTGACATTGAAGAAGCCGAAGTTAGGATCCTATGGCCTAGCTATACCCTAGCTGGACATCACTTTGTTTACTTACTAGAGCAACCGCTCGTTGTGGATGGGTTGGCGGAATGCGACCATGTTGATGATGTAAATCCGCTAGCGTTGAAGTTGCAACGGAAGGGAAAGTGGCAATCAAGACGAGTGCAGCAGCATGAGGAACATCACGTTGTCACCACAGGAGGGATAGATTTCGACACTGAAGAGGATCTCCTTCGTAGAGAACAAGGGGGTTTTCGAAGCAGCTCCTCGTTTGGAACATCATCAAGCGGTATCCGTGTTGATGGCGGTACCAGTGGGACTTCAGGTGAAAGCATAGGCTCCGGTGGCACTATTCGAACTGGAGATAATGTACAGTATGGATCCACTTCGACAAGATATCAAGGCGGGTATTCTAGCACCGGTGGGGGATCAGGTTATTCATCTGGTGGAGTTCATTCTGGTGGAGTACATTCTGGCGGAGGTGAATATTATGGCGGTGCTGGTAGAGGCGGTGCTGGTAGTGGATACGAGCATCAAAATACCAGCTCTCGAAATGAATATCATCAAGCTTCTTCAGGAGGGTCCTTAGGGGGATATAGTCACTTTTCAAACTATAGTCATAGCTACACATCCCGCACTGGGCAAAGTAGTAGTCGATCTTCAGCGTCCGGTGGCGGTGTTGGTGATGAATACCAAGTAAGTTTTTTTCTTCCTTGCATCTTCCCTCTCGAGTGCTCAAGCACGCCAAGTCTCTCTTTACTACTTTAGTAGTTTTCCAAGTCTGACGACATTTCTCTTTTCTCCCTCTCTCAAGTAGTGAGAGTGTCCTTTGCTGTTTTCTTATTTCGTTTCAAGGAAACATGAAACATGTCTCATTTCATGGGTTGTTGCTACATTTACACATTTACTGATATTGCTCATGCAGTCACACGAGCAAATTGTCAGTTTTCCTCTTTCTTTCTTTTCTCACGGCTATTTTTCCCTTGGTTGAATTCCAATATTTGACTTTTACCTCTTTTTTCTCATCTCCATTTCTCTATAGGAATCTTACTTCAGCAATAGAGGACGACGTTCTAAGCGGGCAACAGAAGATGAAGTTGATAAAGAAATGTCATGTGGGCCAACCAAGTGTATTCGAATCCGATGCCGCATCAAACATTTCCCTCGCAACTCTAGTGTAACATTTATGCTCCGGGGTCGAATTTTCAGTGATACACTTGTTCAGGTAAGGGAATAAGAGAGAAACATGAAAAACTATAAATGTAACGAATAACCTGCACATATACCTATAGATTCATAATATCATTCCATTTTTCCAACACTTGCACAGCTTTATGGGTATAGCCACCTCCTCATGAATTCTTCTTTATCAGATTTTAGCTATCATCATAAAATTTTGTTATTGCAATGCATCACACGATCCCATATCTCGTCAACTACCTGCCCTCACACTTCCATCATGTTAGTGTCAAATATGTGGACTAGCTACTTATCCAATACACATACATTGAGCGAGTTGGATGGACGTGTGTAAGTAGAGAGGGAATTGGATTTAAGACTTCGAGACTACCTCTTTCTCTCTCTCTCTCTTAAAGTACTAGTTTTTTTCTTTACTAGATTGGCATCACCCGTGTGAACATATGAGAGAGAAAAGAGCACTCAAAGTGCATACGTAATGGGTTTTTCTCACTTTCTCCATCTTTAGAATTGGAGCAGTTGAATGACTCGCAGTTTTCTCGCAATTTTACCCTTTTTCCTTACTATTCTTAGGTACATATGCTGAGCAAAAAATTGCTGTTGTATATATTGTATTCTTTTGTCTGTAGGAGTTCCACGGAGATAGCGTGAACGTTTCATCAAAATTAGTAACATGGGTCACCCAACTCCCGTACAATGTTGACCCGACTTATTTGCGGTTTAGGAAATACGAAATTGATACGACGATAGAAGAACTACCGGATCTCACTGTTCCAGCACCAATTCCATGGTGGGTTTACTTTCTTGCGGCTTTGGCTGGAGTATTACTTCTCCTCCTTTTGGTCTACATTTTGTACAAGGTATAATCATCATCCTCAGTATTTTTTCTTAATGCTTTCCATTAATATTTTTAGCGGGGTATGTCTCGTTTTGTGAAAACGTGGCGTTGTTTTATGTAACTGGGAGAGCAAACAAAATTAAAAATGGAGGGAGTGTCGAAAGCGGAATTTTAATCAAGTCTTGTTCCATCCTGGAAAAATCTCACCTCATGCATATCTAATTTTATTTTACTTTTTTCTCTTCCAGTGTGGCTTCTTTAAGCGGAGACGACGTCCCAGTGGCCCTGAGGGACAACCGCTAAATAGATACTGAAGTTGATTCCCCTTTAGAAAATGAGATGAAATCATTCTCATGGATGGAAATTTCTGTATTATGTTTATGAAAAGAGAAAATAATATTAACCAGGGAAAAAAGTATCTCACGCTTGGAGGTTTTAAAAACCGTTCAAAGAATGGAAAACACCCTGTTGCGTGCGTCATTTCCCATTTGTGTCTTCACCTATACCACTCTCTTTATCCATTTTTTGTTCAGTTCAGACAAGCTGATATCACTGCCTTTTTCTTAATACTGTAATGCAATAATCCTTTTTGCAGTGTACAATTTTCGGTGTATATGTGCAGTATATTTGGAAGGTCGTGTGAGGAGAGGGGCGAAAGAATGAAAACGTGCTTTAAATGGTAATGTTGTTATTTAATGTACTTGATACCTACTTGATGATTTTTCTCATCTCCACAATATGCCTTACCACTTCTCAATAACCATATCTAATCATTTGTTGAATGTATAAACCCATGTATATGAATAAGTAATTTTAAAATAATCTCAAAGTCTGCATAACCGTATTTAAACAGAAAAAAAATTGAGCATGAAAAAATGAATCACCACAAGAATAAATCCTGACTCGATGTGTAAGATGAGCTAATCTAATAAAATCATCAGTTTTATTTAAGTATTACAACGTTTAAAACTATACCGTATTGTATTACAATATATAGGAGGTCACTGCTCGATTGTCATTTTATGGTTGTTTGTACTAAAAAAATAAAATTTAAAAAATGCGTTTACAACCGGAACAAATCGTTTTTTGTCGAAATTATTTTCTTCCTACATTACATACAAAAGAGGTTACAGTCTAATATCATGGTGGATCTTACAACTCTGGCGAAAACTGGTAAAATTGTATCATATATAAAAAGGCTTTGTAAGTAGACACGTGTATGGTTCAACTAGAAAAGTTAACTATAATCTTTAACCAGGGCACGAGTAAGTAGGTTCGTTTCATAAAATATCTGTATATTACATTACAAAGGCAAAATGGCAATATCAAGAAGTTCTTCAAGAAACACGTCAGTACAAGGAAAAGCGGCATTCTATACAAATTCTATTCATTCTATTTTACAGTGCTGAACAAAGCCAACAACCCCTTTTTTCAGTTCGATCTAATATCATTAGATACATAATATAAAGGAGGGAAAGGTGGGTTTAAGTATTGTACAAGTTATTATCTTTCGTTTTTTTCCATAAGATTTTCCTCTATCTAGCTCATCAGTCAGCACTTGCCCCACTGCTACTCACATCATCCTCAGCTCCTACGCCTGGTGTCCGTTTCCTATGTATTTCCTCCGAGATCATTTCGAGATTGGATAAGGCTAATGAGTAAGCTCGTTTTGCGCCCGATATGGATGACTGGAGTTTCACTGTCCTCGTTTTCACCTCGCTCAAGGCTGTGTTCAGTCGATTTTTCATGTCAAAATATGGTTTCGATTTCAGTATATCTTTCTCCAAAACTTTCCGTAACTCGTAAACTTTCTTTTCCGCTTCGAAGAACTGCTCTGCTAATACCCGATGGCATCGTTCACTATCCGATTTCTGCTTCTCAGCATCCATTACCTGAAAATGGTGGAAAGTTAGAAAAATGGATTTAATACAGACCTTCTTTGCTATTCTAACTAAAGTCATGTGCTATCCTCGATTCTTTGAACAAATACTCTCTCAGTGCCTTTTAAAATGAACAAAAAACCCGTGAGTAGATAAAATGTAATAAACATATTTAATATGCTTCAAGCTGTTTTTCGAAAAACACCAAAAAGTCGAGAGAAAGCTGTGTGCTTAGGACTTTCACTTGGTGGAATCCGTACAGTAAAAAAAGTTCACGAGTGATAAGAGCAGTTCTTGTGAGCTATTATCATCCTCTCATGATGATGACGCCACCAAGAAAAGAGGCAAAGCTACAGGAGTTTTATTGCTTTCACACAATATACTTTTTCACGGAAGAAATAAAGGGAAATTGTGTGAGCAGAAGAGAAGGAGAGAACCCGAGTACCCAATCACAATCTTTCTTCAAACCTATAACTACTTCAACTTTTATTCCTTCATGTCTTCTCTATGTGTGTTTGTGTGTGAATGTATGCTCACAGACAAATATCCGCTTTCTCTTGCATAATGCATACTGATTCTCAATAAAGAGCAAATAAACAACAGAGTCTCGTCTATTGTTCCACCGAGCGGAATTCGGAATCAGCAACAACATGCTCATAAATCTATTGTGTTCGAAAGAGAGTGAACGAGGCAAGCATGACCACTACATTCACCACCCATTCCATTCTCCTTGTTTTTTCCTCAATTTTAATCCTATGGAGAATATTATTGTGACTGTGTGGAGGAAATCGGAGGAAAATGGGAAGGGACGGATGTAGTTATGCACACAAAACATTGGAAATTGCAAACAAGGCGCGTTTCGCTTGAAGTGATTTGAAAGTTTGTTTTCTTTAGTCACTGCACATGATCCCTACAAGTCATAGAATACAGATATAGGATGAACAGTTACGAGCGTAATTTGAATTGCGGGTTCCATTCGAGGAATAATAATGATAATGCAGCACGGTTTTTGTTTACTGCGCTTTGAGCTTGATTTTGTGTATTTTAAAAAATAGGTACTGACAACTGACAGTGAGTGTGACGCGGCGACATTTTGTTTTTAAGTTGTTTTCTGTCAGGAATGTTTTGAGCGTAGGAAGATTTATGCCAAAATGCCTACATTCGTAAATTGACAATATGATAAAAAAATGAGTTGAGTGATGCATTATTATTGGTTGTCATTTAGTTGGCGGGCTTTATGTTAATACGAGTTTTTAACCTGAATAGTTGCATGGTTCAGCACTTCCTGCCAGGTACTGTCAAAGTTGTCATCTTTTTCGTATCGGTTTTCGACAGCAGTCACCGTTTCACGGGCAGCTTGGTGGATATCTGCAAATCAAATTATATTGTTGGCATTTATGTCATTGAAAGGGAAGTTTAATGCCACACACGTAAAGACACTCGTGGAAGTGTGAGTCAACCTCTTTGTGTGTGGAAACCTTTCAAAAAATGTAATATTATAAGTATTAGATTGATATTGATGCAAATGTGACAATATTTAAGAGCTCCAAGTGAACCAGTCAACCCGGTGAACTTTGGCTTTTAATGATGGCCATAATGAGATAGAGAGTATCCCAATAAATGAATGCATGAGATGTCTAAAGACCTTGACTTCATTGTTGACTTTACTTTCCTTTTGTTTGACACTTGTTCCCACTTTTTTGCCCTCTTTCGATAAAGTTTCGAGAGCAGAGTGTCTGCTTTATGTCAAACCTGCTCTACATAGATTTGGACTGTTATACACTAAAAAGTTTCTCTACCTGTCTGTGATTATCTATTTTATGTACACCTGAAAAAATGCACGAGCTTGTGTGTTCAGCAGATGGGCAAACTTTTATCCATTAATACATTATGCATAGCAAGCATATCGAGTCAGTTCAAACGTTCTCACACACGTGGATCGAGTCAGTTATTGTGTGCATTTTCGACGAAGAACCCATAAAAAACCTCTAGTAGACATATTTCCCTATAATCATTCCCATAAATTTACAGATTTTCTAACGATTTATACTAGCTAATAGTGACGTTAATGTATGCTAGCCATTTGTTTGCATGCACGTCACTTACTTGTATCTTCTATGCGGTAGACTTGATTAGCAATAATGTAATTAAATTTATTATGCCTACCAGCACCCCTCCCTATGAATAAGCTGCCTTTGTGGGCTTCGTTTTATACCTCACTTTCATTTTAAGCTCAAATGCAAGTTCATGGACATGTAACAAAGGAAATTACTGGATGACACGAACGACAAATAGCTGAAGAAATTGACACAACAGAGAAATGACTTCCCACTCCTGAAATAAATTGTAATTCCGGGAAATACGATACGTCACAATACAATCACGATATGATGCAATAAGATTTAAGGTTTGGAATATGTTCCATTCTTGAATCCGACTTGCCGATTATGAACCCCTAAACCTAAATATCTTACTTTTCTCCTCTCATCAGATCTTTAAATGTAATCGAAAATCAGAACAGATTCTGATGATGCCACTAATTATCCGACAAGCCACTCCCTGCCAAATAAAAACTATTTGAGGAAAGTTTTCGCGCGTTTTTACGACGTGCCTAAATTGGTGGTAGAAAACACGATTCCATACGATCATTCCATCCTATCCGTGCAAAGTTTATACAAGTCGTTATCTCTACGTGTTATCTGTATCTTATAGTGTAAGGGAAAGTCAAGTAAAGAAAGTCTTCCCTCTTGTAAAAACGACCATCGCACGTTACACTTTCTTCTCGGGGATGAGCACAAGCTGGGTGAGCTTCTTTTCCTGAGTTCCATGAAATGAACCGAGAAACAGCCCTGCTTCTTTTTCCTCTCTTCTACTCTGATTTTTTTATTAGAGCAGCGGTAACAAACCAAATGAACATTTTCCTTGTTCGCAAGGATACCGCATACTCAACTCGTTAAACGACTTTCCCTGACATGTGAAAAAGTGTATTGCTTGGAGTCGGTGAAAGTTGTCGATTTTCATTTCCTACTTTTTCCCTCTTTCCTCCTCACAAATGAATGCATATGGTGAGGATCAACTGCTATTTGTTACTGCTACACATACATAATGGATTTTTTGTAGCCGTTCCCGTAGCTTCAAGTCATAAATGTAGGGTTTACTTGGCAAATACATATGTTCATATTACGTCATATGTAGAACCTCCGGCATAAACCGAAATTTGCAACCACAGCAGATTCCTCCGTGCTAAAGTTAACTGGGAAAGATGCGAATGACTGAATTCGGCAAAGGATTTGTACCTCCAGCAATCAAAAAAGTTTTACAGGATTTGACTTAACAGGACGTAACGAACAGTAAGCGTAGGGATATATTGTAATTTCAAGTGTGCATGCATGCGGAAAAATTGTAGCTGGGGAGGATTTTCCCAAATGGCACATTTCCCTAGCATGATAATGATACATATCACGACAAGGTGGTCGGTATAATTCTACAAGCTTACCGGTGGCCCTATGGAATTGAGCAGCAGCTTCCAAGCACCTCTTGTGCAATTCGTCGGCGGCTCCCTTGGCATCGTAAAATGGTCTTGCTTTATCTATCGCAGGTCCAAGCTTTCTAATCAGTTTCTCAAGCTCGCCTCCTTGCTGACTGAGAAGAAGGCGGAATTGGTCGTTTGCCTCCTGCCAAAAAAATAAGATAAATAAATGAGCCGCTAGTTTGCATTAAACACATCCAATTGTGAGCTGCATTTCATGACGTTGGAGAGCCAAAACTGCACTTTTAACCTATTTTAATACCTTAGCTGTGAACAATAGAGAATGGCCAGGAGGGGTAGAGAGGATGAATATTAAAATAATAAACGATGTTGTCATTCATGATGATTATTTGACTACACCATGCACGGGCACCCTGGCCCACACAAAAACATAGAGAGCAGAACCTTGTACACCAGTGTTTACAAATGCCCTCATTTTTATGCTCTCCGCGTGCATTCATATTTGTCAGAGAGAAGTGCAATGAGTAGGAGAGAAGAGAGATCTTGATGCGGCATCATGGTGGTCGGTCTGGTATCTGCTGATGATTTTTCTCTTACTCTATTCTAATAATATTCATTCCTTTCCCATGCCATGTTTTTGGAGTAGATGAGTATGGTCTATAAATTTTAGTGAGATTTGAGCCACTGTGAAAGTAATCCATTATGACATGTTATATGAGCCATGAGCCTTGTTTCAATTAAGTTTGCTGACGAGACTCTGTGTGGATCCTAGAGGACACGTAAAGTTTACCCGGAATTGCATGCAACAACAGTACACCTCCGGTGCCTCATTTGTGGACTAGGTACTGTAAAATGTATGAACGTCATCTTTCATCCTAAATGAGATTTTAGCCAAAAAACTATTTCAATATGCATACCATGAAAAATACATTTATACCTAAATATACACTACCACATCCTTTTATAAACATGCTTCTCATCCACAAATGTCCTTATCCCTCCTTTTGCTCAGCTTGTATAAACTTTGCTGGGACTCTTGCTTAGATGACATCAGCGAGGATTAAAATCATACATCAGCATTCGCATCACATCCTTAAAGCCACTTTTCCACGTCTTGATGGCATTTTTGTTTGCCCTACTGTATAATATTACTCCATCGCGGGTACATTATTTTCCCTTGTACATCCTTGGTAGTATTGCAATGAGATGCGAGTTCCGACTTAAAAGTCGGTTTGAAAAAGATGACCGGTTCTGTTACAGCAATATCAATTTCTAGGAAGTAAGTAGGGAGTCTTGTGATATCCATCTGTTTTCCTACCACGTGATATTTCCCATGAACTCGGAGAACAGTAGCTGTTAAGTATATGGAACTGTTTGAAGTAGATAATATGCGATTGTTTTGTAGACAAGTCTCCTTTTCCCATGGTCGATCACGATCCTTTCCCTCCCCTCTTATTTGTCATGAATAGACGGAACAGAGAGTGAAGAAGAAAAGTGAACTTGAAGTGGGGTTTAAAAAGGCATAGCACCTCATGAGCTCAACTTGAAAAATGTAACTCAACAAGAGATATATGTTATATTCATAGGATGATCATTTATCGCGTTTTGCTCTCTGAGAAAAAATCCCGCAGCGTTTTCTAGACTACTAGGATTTTCGAAGAAAATGAGCAAACCCTTCTGGATAAAAATGTCCATATTGCCGAAATCATATCACTTTTTGATGCTCCCTCAGATTGCAAGTGATGTAGCTTCTTTGGAATGGCACACCTACCTCGGCCACGAAAATTTTTCAGCAAAGACATCTCAAGAAGCGAACGGCTGCAAAAGACGTGTATCTCGAAAAGAAAAAATAATCAAAGCTGAAAAAAAAACTATTCCCTGCTTATCTATGTACATCACTTCCAAGAAATTACATTACCAATGTTCAATGAAGAACATACTGGCCATATCTTGGCCCTTTTCAGGCTCCAAACTAAACTTTTTACGTAACTTCCTTGCAACCGCTGAACTATGTGAAATTTAAGTCTATAAATAATTTACTTCTATATGGCTCTCTGCCATCTGTTATCAGGATCGACAGATCAAATTCAATGTCAAGTCTCCAATTTCAATTGAATTTTTTCCCAGTTTGCGAGTGATTGCGGCTGGTAAGGTGATTTTTAGCTGGTTTATTTCCACATACCGTTTCGTCCATAGTGCAAGAAAAGATTACTCAGCAAACAGCAAAAAGTTCAATTTTCCAGTGAATACTTAATTTCGTTCGCTAGCTAGCTTTTCCCTTGCAGCCATGTTTTCAAGCAAGTGTTGACACACTTTTAACACTGAAAGTACGAAGTAGCAAACGCAAAGTTGCGCTCCCTTGTCTCTTTCACTAAACAGCTTTAGCGCTCTCTTCAAAAGCATCAAACTTTCTTGACAAAGATGTTTTCCTCGTGAAACGAGTGGGAAAGTGGAAGCATACATAATGTGAAACCTTTAAAAGTGGGAAAATTCTTCATTTTGTGTCCGCTTTCCATATGCTCATAAACGCTTTAAGTATTTAGCAGAAAGTATGTTGGGTTGTATTTGTGTAACTTTACAACCCCCGCTTACTTTGTATAGGTAATGTTTAACCCACCTACTTCTGTAGGTAATGGAATAACCGGGCGGGTTTGTCGATTTCCAAGTGCTATTTCCAAAACCGTTGAATTAAAGAGAGCAGCAAGAAAGCAGAAAGATCAACAGACGATTTACGATTTATTTAAGACGCCCGTACACACCTTCACTCATTTCCTTTCAAACCTGCTGACGCTGAGTGAGGACTCTTAAATGACTTTTGTAGTGGCACTAGCCACCCATGGAGAAGGGAATTTACAAAACAAAAGGAAATGGCTGTATAATAAACACTCCAAAGAAAATGTACTACACATGTACACATGTACTTTCCCAGTACTATCTTTCTCTTTTCCGAGAGTATAAGTGTGCTTGATCATATTTGGTTGAAAAACCGGGCTATATGCACAAACCCAACCTCAAAAGTACTTTACGGGATCTTCACAAGAACGGAAAAATCTCAACGAGAGTGAATACACAGAGAAAATAGCGAGTAAATAAAAGTATAGAAAAACAAAAGACGAGAGAGAGGCTTACGTCTAATTCCTTCTCCAATTTGTTAATTTCGTCTGTGGAACTATTCAGTTTCTCCAGCTCGACCTGCAACAATAACAATGTTAAAGTAAAACCAGTAAAACCTCACTCAACTTCATTTTCTCCGCTCTCCCTCTCTGACATGGATTCATATATTAAGGGGTTTCGGAGGAAAGCTGGGCAGAGGAAGAGGAAGAAAAAATAATTGAAAAGAGGAACTCTCAGAAAGTGCAATATAACATAGTTGAATTAGTTAGTTCTCTGTAGACGCATTTCTACATTATATTGCCTATTGCACCTATTTACTATCCTTTTTCTTCTTTCTCGTATTGCTTAAACAAAGATGAAAGGAAATTCATAAGGGAAAAGTAAATGTTCACTTCTCTTCCTTCCCCCTTGATATGAGTGAGAAGAAAAATAAAAATGATGTTTGAGAGAGGAGGAAATGGATGGAAAGAAAAATAAAGAAGGAAGAGACCATAGGTGACGAAAAAAATAGTTAAACTTGATGTAAACTTGAGTACATGAGAAACTCCACTACACTTTTTTTTACTGAAATGGTACAGTCATCGTGTGAAGAACCGCAGTATAAAAGAGGAAAAGGGATAAAAAGAGAAGCTGGTAAAAGAAATATGTGTCCACAGTCAGAAAAGCAGTAATAAATTTCGAGCCTGAACAAAATTAATGGTCATTTTACAAGAGGTGAGCCTTCTTGTTACAACTACTTGGTCACAAGAAAGCCCTCTACTTGAGACATGGTGAGCACTGTTGCTAATACATTTTTATCTTAGGAATATACAACAATATATACAAGTGGGAAGAATAAAGTGCAACTTTTCCTAGCTCCACCAGCGTTAAAAGTTTTGCTACTTTGATGGCATTCTATATGTTTGGAAAGACGAAGAATCATTCGTTGGGAAAAGCTATTGGCTAGAGTGTAAAACATATGGGCTCATACTTTTAATGCTCTTTCTACTTCAAGTTTTGGAGTACTAACATATATGTTTACGTACTTTTCAACAGAAGCGCAAAAAACAATGAAAATAGAAGAGGGTGTAAGAAGTAAAAAGAGGGAAAGAGGTGGATATGGAAGCACCCAGGAAATTGCTAATAAGATAGGTATTCTTTTACTTTTGATAGTGGTAAAGCTTGCAAGACACTTTATCCCATTTTTCTTTTGGCAATTCTTTCTGATTTCCTTTCAAGAGCGTCCTATCCAACAACCCCTACAGGATTCTCATAATGTTCTACTTTTCTTGTACCATCCCTGCTAGATTACACAGGTTTTATACTTGTGTGTTTCTTGTCAGGGAGGGAGAGATTGAAGTGGGGATATTTTTTGAGAATGTATAATAATGGCGTGTATAAAAGTAAAATTTCTTTTTATAATGATAAAAGTAGGGAAAGTGATAGAACCACATAAACTTCAAACCAACTAACCACATTCGAAGCTTAATGGTCCAGGAAGGATTTTGAATGAGTACAAATAATTTGGAAACTGTGCCATTCCACAAAATGAATTACGTTACTGGATACACTTTACCTGAATTCGGGGGTCGAGATCCTCATCAGATCCTGGCTCAATACTGTCCTTCTTTGACATCCTTTCGAATCACTTGAATTATCACAACCAAAATTAATACCATTGAGTCCATCAACGGAAAACACTTCGAGAGATAACTATCCAGTAGTAGTCGTAGTGACTTGAAGGCGGATGATGTTGTACCCTCTTCGAATTTATATTCACCGCCATCCAAGGGAGGTGGTTAAAGGATATTTTTAGTGAAAACAGTGGACCCAAGTTCTTTCGAAATTTTTCCTTTTACGTGACTTAATATTTAACAATAATATAGCGATTTCCCTCTTTCGAAAGTAGTAGTTTTGTGGGAAGTTTTCACAAGAAGTTTCTAGGAGATTCCTTTCCAAAGCATAATATTCAGATCTAAAATGAATATTCCCAAGAGTAGCAAACGATTACAAAAGACAAGCTTACATATACTTGCTTTAAGGAAGATGCTCTTCTTGCCTGTTGATTTATTTCCGGATGAATGCGTCCATGATACATATGAATACACTTGAGTACACAATGTACATTTTTTTATACATAATGTTCATCCTCTAGCATCAACTTGAGAATACTGCACCAAATTACTTTTCTCCTTTGCTTTGTTATCCTTGGTGAATGTTAATAACAAAACAACTGCGTGATGTGACGTGAAGTATAAAATAAGCTCAACTCTTTGCATTACGTGATATCGTCGTTATCTTAAGAGAGTCTTATTATCTCGCTTCCATTATGATTTCTACATCATCATCTTCATAATTATCAAGAAAAGTTCATATTAAAGCTAAAATAGAGCTTCCATTAGCATTTAAGTGTTTATATTGTGCTCATTGAAGCGAGCGTTTTCGAAAGAGCTCGTTCTCTCCCATTCCGTTTTTTATTACATGCTTTCGCAGGGATTTTGTATTTAGGAAAGCACTCATTTATCAGAGTGCTTGTGTACCTACGCTGATTAACAAAAAGTTGCACAGATATTTCCAGTTAATCTTACAGATTACTCTCTGTAGTTACTTGGAGTCAATAGGGAGTTTTAGGATGCTTGATTGAAGTTTTTATTTGATCTGAACTCGCGAAAGAGGTCTAACTGTAAACAAAGTTTGCTCAATTTGATCGCTTGTCATTAGACGTTAAGAACACTTTGGTGATAGGCACATGAGATGGGACGTGATGACGACTATTAGGCGTTAAATGTTAAACGTCACAATTTTTTATCCTTCACTCTTCTCCGATAATGACAACAACGGACTCACGTCATGTACCTCACGTCAGAGAGTATCATTGCATCATCACGTGTGATCCTGTTAACCGATATACATGCGATATCATAGAGATTATATAACAATCAGCTGCAAGGTTTATTAGCAATGGGAAAATACCCTCTTCACAGTTTAACGAACCATGCAAGCAAAAATTATCTGGATGTATTCATCTCGTTAGCTGCCTGAGCTCCAGCCAAGAGTGCTCAACACACTTGGATTCTTGCAAAGAGAAGGAAAAATTGTCAAAAGATACGGAGCCCATAAAATACGGGAAGAATCTTACAGTTCACGATTCACGAATTCCTATCCAGAAAGAAAATCCCCCGACAATGGGGTCGCATTTAGCATGACGTTCTATCTCCAAGACTTACTAGCTCGTCGACTCTTAATTCGGTGGAGCATGTCTGAGGCGCGTACATGAATTTCGAGAAAAAGGCTTAGACCAGCAAGTTTCGTACACAAGTTGCACCATATTTCTCACAAACTGAGTGAGAATCTGTTTCTCAGTTGAATCTCCAAATTTACTATGCTTCTTCTGCAAAAAGATTCCCACTCAGATGAAAACATTAGGTGAGCATTGAATGCTACAATAAAAATCAGCAACTCATCTGCAGACACTTCTCTTAGCGTATTTTATTGATCCCATGCAAATCTGGAATTCCTTTTAAATCGTCGTTCTTCCTCTTAATTTTCAACTCTAAAAAGAGCCGTATCAGTATCACTTAGCGGAAGTCACTTTGCACATCTTATCATTTCTTTTTTCCATTCCTCTCACATCAGTCTTCCTTAGCGGAGCTCTGTATAGTAAATATGATTTGATTTGAGGAAATACGTTTTTCTCTAATCCACTTTCTTCATTCCATGCTCGTGTTTTCCAGCTTTTACTTTCCCGTCTTCACATCACGCCGACCGGTTGGGATGTCACATGGCGTTTTCGAGGAAAGCAGGAAGGCCGGTAAGTTACCCACAATCCGTGAAGAATCTCTTGCAGATCCGATTCTTCAAAGCTGCTTCCTTTTCCCTTCAGCTTTTTCCGGTCTCATGTACATTGAAAAATATGCTGTTGCCTTCTATACATAGAAACTACTTGTGTGATGGTGATGTCAACCTATTTTATTTTTATTTAACTTTTTCCCTCCAAGGAAGAAGCTATTACTTGCAGCTGTCGTTCTCATTTTCTCTAGAGAGACAATGGGAAAACCGAAAAGAATACTTTTTCCTCATCTAATAGAAAATGGAGGGGTTGAGGGTTTAAAAAAAGAAGAGTTCCCTTTTAAAATATTGCCATTCTAGTCATTCTCCGCTTCGTCCTACGGCTTGCTCGTCAGTTGTTCTTGGGTGAGTTATATATTCGATATCCGGAGCTTCTTGAGCTAGGCAGGCAAACTTGAACAATGTCACAAATTATTTTTACTCTAGGCTGAGTTGTTGGTTGTTTACTGTTGTTATTGCATCTTCCGTTTCAGTATAAGCTAACTAACTATAAAAACAACACGGGGCTCGCTCACTTGACAAGAGGAAACTAGGGAGTTTTAGAGGAAATGAGAATTTATTTCGTATTTTTTGACTGGTAATAAATGTAAATAATCAAGGGATGTCATGTGCACACATGATGCACACTCTGAAAGAAATACGGAAGAAACAAGAAAACGGGTTTCTGCGAAGCACTTATGCACACTTTAGTGCGTTTTTCGACAGGGGAAAAACAAATCACCGAAAATATTGAACCATCTCTCTCACTTTGATTGTTTCAAACTAGGCTTTCCTTATACCTTTAGAAGATTCTGTTCGAAAACAAAAGCTGAGGAAATTGGAGTTCTTTTTATGGGAAATGAGAATTGAGCTCCCTGTGATGAGCTAAAGTCAAGCACACAACACACTTTGTTTGTCCTTTTTCCAATTTTTTGTGACTTATTTTGCAAACGAGGAAATTTTTGTAAAATCGTAAACACAAAGTACACAATTGAACTTTAGAGAGTATCCCAGCCACGCTGAAAAGCTTCACTCTCTCCTCTCACTCTACGCATTTCTTGCAAGTTTGTACCTCTCAATTTTCTGCTTCGCTAAAGAAGCAGCGAGTTTCATTAAAAAGCTCTTGCTTGACTTTATGATTATTATAAATTAAAGGGAATTACCCACTTGATGTTTTTTATCATTGGAAAATTACCACAATGCTGATTGCTGATATTATGGGATGGAGCAATTCTCGCCTTTTCGCTTGACTCTCGACATGGTATTACAATTGATGTGGGTGAGATTGCCATTGAAATGCATGGTTGAGTTAGGAAGAAACTCATATCTTAAGATGCTTTGCTCGTCTTCATTTTGGCTTTGTATCCCTTTTTCCTAGTATATTGTATGTAAGCCAGCGGTCACGATAATGACATACGATATGTATGCCGATTGCCGACTCTCTACTTACAACATAGTTATATTGCCGCTTATAATGTGTGGGAATGCTTACGCTTAAAAGCACGTTCTTGCTTGAGAAAACAAACGAATAAATATACGTAGTTCGGCATTTGTAGGAAAAAATATCCACACGGCTGTTCTTCCCTTCTCTCTTGATTCTAACTCTTTTTTTAGTGATGTACACATGGGAGAAGTGCTCGCGTTCAATTTCACATACCTACCTGAAATATCTTATGTATATGCATAGTAGACTGTGAGTAGCCTCGTTCTCGACGAGGAAATGTTTCTCAATGTTGGAATCATAATACTTGAGCAAAGTAAAGGGTTTTTACATTTTCAGACATGGGATACTCATACATATGGATAATATGTGCATTGAACAGCTGGGCGAAAGGGGTAGAAATATAGTAAAGTGAGTGGTGATGTTGTGGTGCGGTGTGTGCGAAGCGATTTCAACAGTATGATTCTCAATTTCCAACCGTTGCTTAACTTCACTTGTTTCCCAGTGAAATGCAAATCAGTCTATGGTAAACTTTTCCATCAATGCAATAAGACACATGCGACTTATGCATATGTATGGAAGCTAGTGTGTACATTTTACAAAAAGAGAATCGGGATAAAAGGATTTGGCATTGAAGTTGTTAATGCGTATGAAGCAAACCAGACTGTGTGTCAGGTTTTTCTAAACGGCTTTGTGTGTCTGTGTCTATGTCACATGAATGAAAGGGTAACATTGCATCCATTAACTTGTGAGAAATACTTATCTGTCAACGTTATATAGTCTGGGATTACCGACTCGGATTAACTTTTGGAATTCTGTGGTTTATTTGTTGTATTGCGCGATATTAATTTGTAGGACGATTGCGAAATATGCAATTTATGTAGTGTTTTGTTTGGTCATGGCCATGCAAAAGACTTGATGGATGAAAGTCTTTCCTACTGACGAGGGAACACGTTTTGGTGAAGTTTAAATCAGGCCAAACAAAATATTGGTTCTAGTGTACTTTTTGGCGTAGATTACGAATCTGAAATCCGTTTTCTGTAAAACGCAAGTTTGGCCGAGTTATGAGGGAATTTATGGTAAAACCTTCCATTGAATTAACAT